>SSNP01000158.1:0-27774 GCA_006937955.1 Pachypanchax playfairii | reverse complement strand
TTGGTTCTTAAGATGATCAAACACCCTCATGGTTGTTTTTCAGTATTTAGGAAAACTCTGAGCACTTCTGAGAGTGTAACATTGTGACTTTGTCCATTTTAGGTGTTTTGGAAATGACAGGAAGAAAAGAAAACAATTTAGGGGAGAACAAGCAAGAAATGAGGATGATGTAATTGTGTTAGCTGTTCCTGCAGGGTTGCACAGAGAGAAGGGGGTGGGCGGTTGGGGGTTTGGTGTCTTTATGAGAAGCAGCTGTAGAGAAAAGGCAGGAAAGCAGGCCTCCAGAGCTCCAGAGCTCTGAAACATCAACCAATCCAAAGCTCACTGCTGACAGTGTCCAAATGTTGAGATAAAGCTAAATAAGACACACTGTCAGCACCAAATGCAAGTAGTCTGATAGTGGAGATTAAAGCCTTCACTAGCAAAATGTTACATCATCACCAAGTATTAACACTTGATAACGTATTTGCACAAGATTTGAAGAATAAAGCATTAAAACTGTTATTTAGCCGATTTATTTCTCAGCCAGATTAACTGAACATCTATGTCTTGGATTAGTGGGAGAAAACCAGAACACCAAGTGAAATCTCACACAGTCGAACTCCACACAGGAAGATAGATCCTAACTGGGAAATGAACCCTTGACCTTCTGGAAGCAAGGCAGCAATGCTGACCAACTTCCCTGTGATGCCGCTTTGTAAGATTATATAAGCTAAAAAAGTAACCCTAAGCAAGCGGATGTGTGTGATTTATTTGTGTTCCTGCTAATAATCCATGTACAAGTTCTATGAAGTTTTAAGGCCTGATTTTTCAATATTCCAAGTAAAGAGCTCAAAATTGCGTGTGCGGCAAATTATTTTCTGCCAAGGGCGCATCACTTATTTGTAGGTGATTTTCTAAGATTGATTGCACAATTGTGAACCAGCGCAAAAAAGCAATATTTGCTTTTGACAGCGCTATTCTCTTGCAGGCGCAATAAAGGTGCAAACGGAAAATGAAATTTGAGCAACTGAAGCTTCAAATATGAGGGAAGAGGCAAAAAAATATTGTTGAGCTGCAGCAAAGACATCTTCAGCTCCAGCCTGTGATGTTGTGTTACATACAGCAAACAACAGCGATCAGAGCGACCTGGTGTGTAAAGTTCCCCTCCAGTGCGGTCCAAACACAGACACCTGCTGTTCAGGATGCGGCGCGCTCCAAAATGTTTCTAATGTGTATGTGGGCCAGATTATATCGATGTTCTCCCTCAGTAGACGGGTTGAGTACAGGTGTTTGGAGGAAATGGTAAAAGGGGGTCTGCGTCATCACCTTAGGAATAGATCAGGAGCTGCTATTAGATCCATAAATGTGTGGAATGATATTTACAGCACGAATAATGTAAGGCATGAACCCCAGAGCCATGTCCATATTCACCATCTCTCTACCTTGTAAATATAACACTGTTCCTCAGAAGGAAACAATCGTGAGCCTGGATAATTTGCCATGTTTGCATCACAAGTGTTTGAAAAATTAATGTATCTGCTCTCGTAATATTGCATTCAAAACCTGTGACACACACTAGACAATCTATCCTAGAAGACGTACAGTGGGGCAAAAAAGTATTTAGTCAGCCACCAATTGTGTAGGTTCTCCCACTTAAAAAGATCAGAGAGGCCTGTAATTTTCATCATAGGTATACCTCAACTATGAGAGACAAAATGAGGAAAAAAAATCCAGAAAATCACATTGTCTGATTTTTAAAGAATTTATTTGCAAATTATGGTGGAAAATAAGTATTTGGTCAATAACAAAAGTTAATCTCAATACTTTGTTATATAGCCTTTGTTGGCAATGACAGAGGTCAAACGTTTTCTGTAAGTCTTCACAAGGTTTTCACACACTGTTGCTGGTATTTTGGCCCATTCCTCCATGCAGATCTCCTCTAGAGCAGTGATGTTTTGGGGCTGACGCTGGGCAACACGGACTTTCAACTCCCTCCAGAGATTTTCTATGGGGTTGAGATCTGGAGACTGGCTAGGCCACTCCAGGACCTTGAAATGCTTCTTACGAAGCCACTCCTTCGTTGCCCGGGCGGTGTGTTTGGGATCATTGTCATGCTGAAAGACCCAGCCACGTCTCATTTTCAATGCCCTTGCTGATGGAAGGAGGTTTTCACTCAAAATCTTACGATACATGGCCCCATTCATTCTTTCCTTTACACGGATCAGTCGTCCTGGTCCCCTTGCAGAAAAACAGCCCCAAAGCATGATGTTTCCACCCCCATGCTTTACAGTAGGTATGGTGTTCTTTGGATCCAACTCAGCATTCTTTCCCCTCCAAACACGACAAGTTGAGTTTCTACCAAAAAGTTCTATTTTGGTTTCATCTGACCATATGATGTTCTCCCAATCCTCTTCTGGATCATCCAAATGCTCTCTAGCAAACCGCAGACGGGCCTGGACGTGTCCTGGCTTCAGCAGGGGGACACGTCTGGCACTGCAGGATTTGAGTCCCTGGCGGCGTAGTGTGTTACTGATGGTAGCCTTTGTTACTTTGGTCCCAGCTCTCTGCAGGTCATTCACTAGGTCCCTCCGTGTGGTTCTGGGATTTTTGCTCACCGTTCTTGTGATCATTTTGACCCCACGGGGTGAGATCTTGCGTGGAGCCCCAGATCGAGGGAGATTATCAGTGGTCTTGTATGTCTTCCATTTTCTAATAATTGCTCCCACAGTTGATTTCTTCACACCAAGCTGCTTACCTATTGCAGATTCAGTCTTCCCAGCCTGGTGAAGGTCTACAATTTTGTTTCTGGTGTCCTTTGACAGCTCTTTGGTCTTGGCCATAGTGGAGTTTGGAGCGTGACTGTTTGAGGTTGTGGACAGGTGTCTTTTATACTGATAACGAGTTCACACAGGTGCCATTAATACAGGTAACGAGTGGAGGACCGAGGAGCCTCTTAAAGAAGTTACAGGTCTGTGAAAGCCAGAAATCTTACTTGTTTGTAGGTGACCAAATACTTATTTTCCACCATAATTTGCAAAGAAATTCTTTAAAAATCAGACAATGTGATTTTCTGGATTTTTTTTCCTCATTTTGTCTCTCATAGTTGAGGTATACCTATGATGAAAATTACAGGCCTCTCTGATCTTTTTAAGTGGGAGAACCTACACAATTGGTGGCTGACTAAATACTTTTTTGCCCCACTGTACGTCTTCTAGGATAGATTGTCTAGTGTGTGTCACAGGTTTTGAATGCAATATTACGAGAGCAGATACATTAATTTTTCAAACACTTGTGATGCAAACATGGCAAATTATCCAGGCTCACGATTGTTTCCTTCTGAGGAACAGTGTTATATTTACAAGGTAGAGAGATGGTGAATATGGACATGGCTCTGGGGTTCATGCCTTACATTATTCGTGCTGTAAATATCATTCCACACATTTATGGATCTAATAGCAGCTCCTGATCTATTCCTAAGGTGATGACGCAGACCCCCTTTTACCATTTCCTCCAAACACCTGTACTCAACCCGTCTACTGAGGGAGAACATCGATATAATCTGGCCCACATACACATTAGAAACATTTTGGAGCGCGCCGCATCCTGAACAGCAGGTGTCTGTGTTTGGACCGCACTGGAGGGGAACTTTACACACCAGGTCGCTCTGATCGCTGTTGTTTGCTGTATGTAACACAACATCACAGGCTGGAGCTGAAGATGTCTTTGCTGCAGCTCAACAATATTTTTTTGCCTCTTCCCTCATATTTGAAGCTTCAGTTGCTCAAATTTCATTTTCCGTTTGCACCTTTATTGCGCCTGCAAGAGAATAGCGCTGTCAAAAGCAAATATTGCTTTTTTGCGCTGGTTCACAATTGTGCAATCAATCTTAGAAAATCACCTACAAATAAGTGATGCGCCCTTGGCAGAAAATAATTTGCCGCACACGCAATTTTGAGCTCTTTACTTGGAATATTGAAAAATCAGGCCTTAAAACTTCATAGAACTTGTACATGGATTATTAGCAGGAACACAAATAAATCACACACATCCGCTTGCTTAGGGTTACTTTTTTAGCTTATATAATCTTACAAAGCGGCATCACAGGGAAGTTGGTCAGCATTGCTGCCTTGCTTCCAGAAGGTCAAGGGTTCATTTCCCAGTTAGGATCTATCTTCCTGTGTGGAGTTCGACTGTGTGAGATTTCACTTGGTGTTCTGGTTTTCTCCCACTAATCCAAGACATAGATGTTCAGTTAATCTGGCTGAGAAATAAATCGGCTAAATAACAGTTTTAATGCTTTATTCTTCAAATCTTGTGCAAATACGTTATCAAGTGTTAATACTTGGTGATGATGTAACATTTTGCTAGTGAAGGCTTTAATCTCCACTATCAGACTACTTGCATTTGGTGCTGACAGTGTGTCTTATTTAGCTTTATCTCAACATTTGGACACTGTCAGCAGTGAGCTTTGGATTGGTTGATGTTTCAGAGCTCTGGAGCTCTGGAGGCCTGCTTTCCTGCCTTTTCTCTACAGCTGCTTCTCATAAAGACACCAAACCCCCAACCGCCCACCCCCTTCTCTCTGTGCAACCCTGCAGGAACAGCTAACACAATTACATCATCCTCATTTCTTGCTTGTTCTCCCCTAAATTGTTTTCTTTTCTTCCTGTCATTTCCAAAACACCTAAAATGGACAAAGTCACAATGTTACACTCTCAGAAGTGCTCAGAGTTTTCCTAAATACTGAAAAACAACCATGAGGGTGTTTGATCATCTTAAGAACCAAGTATTAGGTAAAACATCTATCAAACAAAACATTGCAGTTCAAAATGTGGGTAATAAAGATAAGATCATACATCAAATGGTACTTTCTGTCTGCACACAGACACAGTGAAGATCTGGCTCCGAACAAAATGTGGTTCAGAATAGCAAGAAGCCAAAGTTTTCTCTGCAATCAATCTAACCCACTGCTGCACACTCAGGCAGCTCTTCCTGGAACTTGGCTGTTCTTTCTAACCCTTCCTTGTTTCTTTTATTTTCACTCTTCATTCTTTCTCTTTCAGAACTACTTAGTTATGAAGTTGGGGGGATGAATACATTAATAGAGAAAGATGTGTGTTACTCAGAAGCAACTGAACTCTTTCTTTCTGGCATTTTGATTCTAACCTCTGAAATTTTCAGCATTGCGTTTGATTTCACTGTGCCGCATGTGTCTTTGGAAAATTTGTGCCTGGCTGCAGAAGAGGTAGGGAAGAAAGATTTGATGTAAAAGGAAAAGTTTATGGAAAGAAATGGGAGGAGAGGATCAAGCAAATAAAGAATGGAATTTAATCATTTCTTTACAGTCTCTTTCTCTGTGTTTTTGTCTTTGTGTCACACTCAGGCCCCCTAATGCTTTCCCAAGCTGATTTCACAGCAAAACGTTGGACTTCTGCCAAATGGGTCAACTTTGTTAGCATGCATGCACTCTCATGTCTGTGTAGGAATCTTCTCTGCTTGTTGCTGTCATACACACAGCTAACCTGGAATACTCTCATACATAAAGTACATGTGCAAGTCATATCCAAACTCAGTGACAGCTGTCCCCTATTGTATGAGCAGGATGGACGGTAGACAGCATTGAAACTGGGTTAGCCAGACAGGAACTGTGGGGCGGGGTGGGGGGTGGGGGGTCTCAAAAGCAGTTACATTGTTTTCCCCTTTTGCCTTTTTTGTTTGTTTTTTGCTTATCATGCAACTCTGCTAAGACAAGTATCTATTGTTTTATTTCTAATACAGCATTGCATGTTATTGTGGTTGTTTAACATCAGAGTTCTCAGTCATGCAGGACCATGTCAGTCCATAAAAATAAAAAATCCCTTTGGAACTTTGGATCTCCCAAACTATGATCATAACTGAAAAAGACTTAGAAATAAAAGTGAAATGTTTTCAAGAGAAGGGAAAAAGCACATTTACCTTTTTTTAAAAACCTTTTTTTGGATTAACATCAGAGACTCATGACAGACTGCAGGGGGTCTACAGTTTGTCCTACTGGAAGACATTTTCAAGGCCCTGCATTTGTTGAAATGGGTATCACCCACTAACATGCCACAGATTTATATTAGGATCATCTTCTGTTTAGAAGTGATAGACTTAAGGCTGTTTTAGCTAAAAATTTAAGATAATATATAAATGATCTCCCAAAATATCCCAGAATCTTGTATGATTTGTTTACGCTTCAAGTACAGTATGTGGGGGACTATTAGCTACTAGAATAATAAATATTAGCCATGTTTTCTATGTTGAGTTGTATGGCAGCCATCTTAAATTTGGTTAAGTCCAAAAGTTTACCAGCTGTTTATGTACATGACTTGGTGTTTTAATTAAAACATCATGTGGCTCCTGAGATATCACTACATCACTCCTATCTGGGGTTCACGCACACACACACACACACACACTTTGAATCTCTTCTGGGTGGAGTTTTTGTCATGCTGTCTCTGCATCTGTGATGCTTCTTTTAGGGTGTCTGCAGCTCACACATATAGATATTCAATGGGAGCTGGTGATTCTATGATGATTGTAAGTTTGAGTGAAACCCTGTTTATTTCAGTGTTATTTCTGCAATGTGCGGATGTCCTGCAAGGTTCTATTATGTCTCTCACCCCTTTCACAGGAGAAAGAGATTCCATTTAGAAGAATTATTTTACATGACTAACATAAAAAACTAAACAACTGTAACTTCATAAATGTATTTTGGAAAGTAATCGTTTTTCTCTTCTCTCTTCTAACCAATACAATCCTTGCTCCAGATTTTTCCTGATGAATGTGAAAGTTAGGAAAACACTCAGCAAAAACCTTCTTTAACTTCCTGTCAACGCACTGCACTTGTCAAAAGTTTACAAGTGGATCCTCCTCAAGGTCTGACTTGAGATTTTAACTGAAGAAAATTTCCTTCAGCGTGTGTGGCCTTGTTTCCAAATTCCACTGACCCCCTTCCCACCTTTGGAGGTGTTCCCCACATTGACCTTGGAGTTTACCGCCCATAGATGTTCCTGTACACTATGCCAGCCACTTGATCATAGCACTCCATGTATGCTTTACCTGCCAGCATCTTACACCCTGCAGGTATGTGCTGGATTCTCTCAGGGCCTCTCTACAGAGCCTACACCTGGGGTCTGGTCTGGTGTGGTAGATCTGGGCCTCTATTGCTCTGGTGCTCAGGTCCTGCTCCTGTGCTGCCATGATGATCCTCTGTTCTGTCCTTCAGATCAGCTTTTTTTATAGCCGTTGGTAAGTTTTCTTGAGATCAGCAACTTCAGTGATGCTTCACTGGTACCTCCCAAGTAGAGGCTTGTCCTGGTATGATGGTCCCTCCAGCAACTCATTCTCTGTTTCCCATTCACTGACAATCAATGAGCAGGTCATCAGTTGGGGTCTTTTCCTTGATGTACTTATGGATCTTGGGTAGTGGATAATGGCTCTTGTGCTCACTAGTCATCGGCCTCTGACTGACAGGGTTCATATGAGTGTAGTTTTTTCACATAAGTACATATCACTGAAAAAATTAAGTGTTTACCTAATTACATTTTCATCACTTTAACTGGACCTGAAACTAATTGCTCACAGCAGAAAAAACAGATAGATTATGACTTTATACCTGATCAGGTGATAAATTGAAGCAAGTGAGTGTTTAATTACTTTAAAATGGGCAACATCTAACTAAATAGGCCCAACTTATGACTACTACACCACCAAACTTTAACTCAATATCTGTTACATTTGTAGTTATAGCATTTTTTGTCTTTGTTAAGGTCAATTAGCAGGTGACCATCTTGAACATATGGTGGTGATAAACTACACATACTGTAGCCACAACTGTCCTGGGACACATACTGACAGAAACGAGGCTGCCAGGCACCACCGAACCCTCTGACCACCACCGGACAGGGTGGGTGAAGTGCCTCGCCTAATCTTTTCAGATTAAATTTATCCTCGCAGCCGCGGCCCTCACCCCAACCCCCCCCATATATGAAGTATTCCTCTTGAGAATTCCCATCAGAGCTTCTCCGTGTGCATGCCTGAAAAGAAACATTTCTATGATTAACCCGTCAGTCCTCAGGGGAGCCAAACGAGGCGAGAGCTTGGGAAAGGGCTCTTCCGGAGTTTAAGAAGAGATGTTGTTTATGACCTCTGCACACCCCTCGACTGAGAGCCCTGAGCCTCAACTATCATCTCCGGATGGAAAATTAAACACAACTGAGTTCAAGGTTTAGCTTCACTGTCAAAAAGTTTGTTACTCTTTTTTTGAATATTGTTTAATTTGATCTAAAATCAATCCATCCACTGTTTCTACCTGCTTGTTCCTGTTCAGTTTCATGGGGAGCTGGTGTATCTCCAGCAGTTACTATGTGAGAGACAATGTTACACCTGGTCAGGATGACAGCGTAACATAAAAAGTTTGTGCAAACAAGAAAAGTTTCATGATAGCAAACGTCTAAACCAGAACAAAAGAAATGCCATAAGAAATACAGTATTTAATGTAGACAGACAGACAAAGAGAAACCTACTACTTCCCTGCTCTAGCTCTAAACCAAAACTGTGTTTAAATGTAATTTTATTTAATAAAGCTCCGTTGTGTCTGCAGCATACTCATTATGATGTTGAATTCGGATCAGCTTGCAGACATAGTACTGTTTTAATTAATCCATAAATTTACAGGTAAACAACATTGTTCTAATCTCAGTCATGTCTGAAAGAAGAAAGGAGAGAATAAATAAGCAGGAGTAGAAAGAAGAAAAGAAACTCAGATTTTCTGTTGAAAATACTTCACTAACATCCATCCATCCATTTTCTAAACCTGCTTCTTCCTTTTCAGGGACACAGAGAGCTGGTGCCGATCTCCAGCAGTCCTTGGGCGAGAGGCGGGGGACGGTAGAGGCTTTGAAGACAACTTTTGGACCACAGGTGAGTGCAGTGCAGAAGAGACAACATGAGACGTCTCGACTGGACGTATGAGGACTACAGGAAAGGGACACTTTGAGGTCATTAACAATATGAGTGAAATCATGATGAGAGGCCGCCATTAGCCCACCATCTCCGCACACAGAGTGGACACAGACTGCGAACACGGCGCAAAGCCAACAGAAGGATGGTATGTAAACTTGGCTCAGAGAGAACGGGTGAAAATCCAGGCAGAGAGAGAACAATCAGATGACCCAGACTTTTTAATAAAAGTCTGTGTTCTGTATAAACTCATTAAGTCTCTACATCATTTGAAGAATGTTTCACAGGAGGATCATCCAGCTTCTAAACATGAAATGAGACTTCATTTAGCAAATATTATGAAACCAGTGATCCCAAATGTTGAAACACAAACTCATTTTCTTCATTTTTTTTTTTTTTCAGAAATATCACTTCATTTTTCGGTGAAATCACTGGCTCTGTCACTCTTATATAAACATGTTTGTTTACATACACAGTAACACAGACCAAGCCAAGATGAACTCAACTAAAGGTATCTATATTAATACTAATCAGGAAATTATGTTTTTTTTTAAACCAAATTTAAGCATTTTTATCTACTATTTTATGTGCGGACCGATACAAAAATATCGATACCTCCGATTCCAGCTTTTTGTGTTCTGGAATCTATTATCTTATTAAAATATCAATATTTTAGTAATTTTAAGTCGATAGCCTATGTAGTTTGTCATTAACTGGAAAATTGTATAAATCATGCTCAGTTAGTCGGAACTACTTCTTCTTCCACCTAGCAAAGTGCGTGATGGTGTAGTATAAAAGCAGAAGGACGCAGAGCGGTGCTCCTCACCTGTTGCTGTAGTGCACTTGCTGGCAGCTAGAATTAACACAGCAGAACAAACACTGTCATGTGTGGAGTAACTTTAGTGTCCCAAACAACAGTGGCGGAGTTAGGGGGTGGCTACTTGGGCTTAAGCCCCGGATGTTTTCTGAAAAGCCCCGAATCTATTTTTACCCCCATATTCATTTTTACTGGGAAAAAGTCTCTCGGACGTAGGCTGCTGTACCGATGTCCACCAGAGAGGCAGCAGCTGCATAAAGTAGCCTGCCTACTGCAGGCCGCCTGGCCTGAACCCCCTGAAGAAGAAATGCTCCTGTCGGTTCAGCAGTGTGCCTGCTATAGACATTAGTCTGGTATTCGACGCACACTCACAGCTAAAATCAACAGCAGTTCATTCAGGATGTCTCAATGTTGTTCAGCGTATTTCTGCTTTAATGTATGGAATATTGAGACCAGGGCTCGTGGGATTTCAGAGGTAAGACTGGACATTGTTATTTTTTTCTGACAAAATACATATTTTGTACCGTATGTTCACCAGCCTGCTAACGTTAGCTACACAGGAACACTGGTGTTTATTCATCTGACACTTTAGAAATTATATATTGCGCCCCTAGCTTATGGAACCAGCTCCCCCTAACGGTCAGACTCGCCCCATCTCTTAGTATCTTCAAAATCCATTTAAAGACTTACATTTATTATCAGGCTTTTATCTCTGCTGGGGCAGTCTAACCCCTTGCTGATCTTATTTTATTGTTTTTATGTTTGTTTTTATAGCATGTTTAATTTTTATCTCTGTATTTGTTGTCTTTATTTGTGTAGAGCACTTTGGTCTGCATCACTGCAGTTTTTAAATGTGATTTATAAATAAATGATGATGATGATAACATTGATTACAGCTGACGGAAGATCGCTGTAATGCGTCGAATACCGGAGTCTAATGGCGGACGCATTCCCTACGCCGCAGCAGAATAGGGCGTCTACTGATTTTTATGTCTATGTTAGCAACACCTGCGGCATCTCTCCCAATGAGGTTATATTTATATTCAAATATAAACTCATTGCAACTGCACTTGTAAACTGTTGAGTGACGAGGATTGACGAGTGAGCTTGCGCATCTATGGGCCACCTATCGATCTGGACATGGAACAACAGTGGACTATAAGCAAGAAAAAAAAACTGTGATGGCTGCATAGAGGCCGGCGGCCATCCTGTTGCACTGGCCGCTCTGGTATTCTCCAGAACGTCCAGATGGCCAGTCCGCCACTGCGTATCCAGTATGGCGGCTTTTGCTCTTTGTGGAAAACTCATGTTCTTATGAAAGACCCTTTGAAATGTCCTGGTTTGTTAAAAAGAAAATATGATTTGTTTTCATTCCTAAAAATGAATAAAATATACTTGATATTTAACAAAATCCTGACTCCAATTGTCATATGATTGTTGGAAAAAAAAATATTTTAAAATATACAGATGGAATATGATGCCAGTTGAAAGTGTACACAGAAAGCATAAATACATTCATAATGTTATTACTTAAACAAGTACCATCTCTCAATGCTCACACTATTTCCAAATTTTAAAACTGAAAAGAAATGTATTAATTTTTTATCTGACATAAAAAATGGGCTTCGGACAGAATTTTGAAGGTTAATTGAACATTAACACGTACACCACTAGTCAAACTGGCAGTCTATTATCTGTGATCTACATTAAACAGCTCTTAAAGGTAAAATCTGACAATATAGAAGCATTTCGTTTCACTAAAGGTTGTATAACTCATGTACTACCTAGGCTTTCTGAACCAGAATGTTTCATGAGTTTGCAAAAATGCATTTACGTAATCTAAAACAGTAATTTTGGGCTTTTGAACATTCAGACACAGTAAGTTAGATTTGAAAGGTTTAAGTAAAAAGCTCAAGAGCAAATAGAAGTTTCAGATGACACTGCACCCAATTCAGGGTTACTATAATTATACAAAGGCTTAAAATTACACAGCACCAGTAACGTAGGAGACATCAATACTGTACCTGCAAAAACAATGTGCATAACAACAAGAGTGTATGTTAGAGATGGGCTTGATAAGACATTTAAAAACTGAGAACATTGTACATGTCTGTCAGCTGAATGAGAGTTAATAATGAACGAGTCATCTGCTCTCAGCCACTCACCCCCTCCCCTCCCTGATTTTTCTGTCGCGTTGCCAGCTCTGATGTTGATCCTCATTTAGTTTCTCTTGTATTTGTTCAATTTTTGGGAATGTCTGAAGGACTATTTGTTCAGCGTTGAGTTTTCCTAAGTGCGTTTGAACGCCCCATCACGTGCAGCTCAGCTGCTCAGTTGGAAGGACGTCATGGTTTATTACTTTTTGCTGCTGGTTGTTGTGGAATTACAGCTGCTTGTACTGAAGACTTGGTAGCCTTGCAGACTCACATGTGATTCATGATGGAACCAGGAAGTCTGGACGTGTAAATAATGATTCCAGTCCAGAACAGTGTTTTTAAAAAGACAGAAACTAGTGACCACCCAGCCGGCTGAGATCGAGATCTGTTACAATGTGACTTTATTTTCAACACCGGTGGGACATTAAACTGTTGTGTGAGTATTTCACTGTAAAATTATAACATACAGTGGGGCAAAAAAGTATTTAGTCAGCCACCAATTGTGTAAGTTCTCCCACTTAAAAAGATCAGAGAGGCCTGTAATTTTCATCATAGGTATACCTCAACTATGAGAGACAAAATGAGGAAAAAAAATCCAGAAAATCATATTGTCTGATTTTTAAAGAATTTATTTGCAAATTATGGTGGAAAATAAGTATTTGGTCAATAACAAAAGTTAATCTCAATACTTTGTTATATAGCCTTTGTTGGCAATGACAGAGGTCAAACGTTTTCTGTAAGTCTTCACAAGGTTTTCACACACTGTTGCTGGTATTTTGGCCCATTCCTCCATGCAGATCTCCTCTAGAGCAGTGATGTTTTGGGGCTGACGCTGGGCAACACGGACTTTCAACTCCCTCCAGAGATTTTCTATGGGGTTGAGATCTGGAGACTGGCTAGGCCACTCCAGGACCTTGAAATGCTTCTTACGAAGCCACTCCTTCGTTGCCCGGGCGGTGTGTTTGGGATCATTGTCATGCTGAAAGACCCAGCCACGTCTCATTTTCAATGCCCTTGCTGATGGAAGGAGGTTTTCACTCAAAATCTTACGATACATGGCCCCATTCATTCTTTCCTTTACACGGATCAGTCGTCCTGGTCCCCTTGCAGAAAAACAGCCCCAAAGCATGATGTTTCCACCCCCATGCTTTACAGTAGGTATGGTGTTCTTTGGATCCAACTCAGCATTCTTTCCCCTCCAAACACGACAAGTTGAGTTTCTACCAAAAAGTTCTATTTTGGTTTCATCTGACCATATGATGTTCTCCCAATCCTCTTCTGGATCATCCAAATGCTCTCTAGCAAACCGCAGACGGGCCTGGACGTGTCCTGGCTTCAGCAGGGGGACACGTCTGGCACTGCAGGATTTGAGTCCCTGGCGGCGTAGTGTGTTACTGATGGTAGCCTTTGTTACTTTGGTCCCAGCTCTCTGCAGGTCATTCACTAGGTCCCTCCGTGTGGTTCTGGGATTTTTGCTCACCGTTCTTGTGATCATTTTGACCCCACGGGGTGAGATCTTGCGTGGAGCCCCAGATCGAGGGAGATTATCAGTGGTCTTGTATGTCTTCCATTTTCTAATAATTGCTCCCACAGTTGATTTCTTCACACCAAGCTGCTTACCTATTGCAGATTCAGTCTTCCCAGCCTGGTGAAGGTCTACAATTTTGTTTCTGGTGTCCTTTGACAGCTCTTTGGTCTTGGCCATAGTGGAGTTTGGAGCGTGACTGTTTGAGGTTGTGGACAGGTGTCTTTTATACTGATAACGAGTTCACACAGGTGCCATTAATACAGGTAATGAGTGGAGGACCGAGGAGCCTCTTAAAGAAGTTACAGGTCTGTGAAAGCCAGAAATCTTACTTGTTTGTAGGTGACCAAATACTTATTTTCCACCATAATTTGCAAAGAAATTCTTTAAAAATCAGACAATGTGATTTTCTGGATTTTTTTTCCTCATTTTGTCTCTCATAGTTGAGGTATACCTATGATGAAAATTACAGGCCTCTCTGATCTTTTTAAGTGGGAGAACTTACACAATTGGTGGCTGACTAAATACTTTTTTGCCCCACTGTATTGTACCTTTAAGTCTCAAATGTTAATCAACTAACACATTGTGTAAAGGACTGATGAGAAAAGGAATTATGAAAAATTGGAGATTTGAGGAAATTATCAGCAAAATAGAATAACAACTCTCCAAACTAGCAAACATCCTGGATGGAGATGTCACTAATATGTCTTCGTTAGACTGTGATTTTCCTTGAGTTCATTTAAAACACCAACTTTTTTACTTCAAAATTTACCCTTTTTCCTCTCAGAAAATGTTGAATTACCAGATGGATGAGTTTAAGTAAATTGGGGTCTTATTTAGATGCAAAGGTTAAATGGAACAAAAGATTGACTAGGGCAGCGTCTGCAGTGATATGGACACTGTACTGATCTGTCATAGAGATGAAGTGAAAAGTGAAGATGCCAATTTACCAATAAATACCAATAAAGCTCCTCCTCATCAAAAAGAACCAACTGAGGGGGTTTGGGCATCTGATCGAGATGATCTCTGGACACCAAGGAGGGGGGCTTGGAACAGACCTCTGACTTGTAGGATAAATCATGTCTCACTTGTGTTCAGAGAATGTTTCTGTGTCACTTTTGATGAACTGGAAGGTGTAGCTGGGGACATGGAGGTCTGAGGATCTCTGCTTAAACTAATGTCCTTGCGACCCAGAAGATGGACAGTCAAGACTCAAAAGATAGAAAAACTGGGATCCAATTGATTATTTTGGGAATCTTTCTTGTTTATCTCAGTGAGAGTCCAAGTAATCATTTTTCCTTAAAGAGGCCATTTCACTCAAATCCCATGACTTTGTGGTTATTTCATAAGTATTAACCTGTAATATGAAACATTTTACATCTAAAAACGTTAGGAAACACTGATTAACAGATCTTTCAATCTGTCTGCATCAAGTAACTCATTAATATTCATTATATGAATATGCTGGACTCAGATTGGCTAACAAACTAGCCTATGAGAGCAAGGCTTCCTGTTTCCTGCTCCGCTGCACATGGCAACAGCAGACATAATCTCTTCCGATTTGTTACGTTTTATGCTACAGCTTTTAGCCAGCAGCATGCTAGGTGTGGTTTCAACTGCGGGAGCTGATGAATACTAATGAGCAAAGGAGCTGTGATGAAACAAGTACAGGCCGTTCGAACCCGGGAGAACTCGGGTTTTATCGCCACCTGTGTAATTTGAGAGATACAAACTGAAAGAGAAACTGTTGACCTGTTTTCACACCCACTATGAAGGTAAGAACACCTGTGGAGCTAAAATATTCAACAGAAACCTCAGAAAAACTGTTTTTAAGTCTCAGTGCAGTTTCTTAGAAATGCAACTCAAAATGAAAATGGCAGCTGGAGCAAAAGCCCAGAAGCAGGAGTATGAGTATATGTGTCGGGATAGGAGTTTAAAAAAGGCCTGTTGTCAAAAGGAGAAATGACACCAGAAATGTGCTAATATGTATTATTTATTCAAGTGTGTATGTCTAGATGTGTTGGTTTGACTCTGAAAGAGAAGTTTTGCGTGGTAAACTAGTATAATCTGCTGGATTACTCATGCAAGCATAAATACTTGTGGAGAGGACAGAGGAGGTTGGGTATTTTGATCATTACAGAATCCAAACATCACAGACAGGAATTCATAGACCATAGTCAAAGGATGGATTCTTTCAGAATACATCTCTGTGGTAACAACAGCAGGCCTGGTGGGGTCTTTGATGAGCAGGCTGCCCTGCAGTGTGTCGGTGAACAGGCTACAACCCCTCGAAGCCCCACCGTTCCTGTTTAAAGCTGAAAACAATAAAACAGATTCACTAGCTCGAAGAATAGCAATGACACATACATGCAGAGATATACATACATGTACATACCAGGTTATTATTCAAAGGTTGCTTACACATTTTGACATTTAGTAGGGTTGGTGTTTGGCCAAACTTTGATTTTGGAGAAAAGTTTTCTTATGAGTCATACAAACCAGTCAAAACTCTTTTATCCACTTGCTTTAAAAAATTAAGTAAGAAACCGATTTTGTTGCATGAAACATGAGTTCAACACATCTGTTCAGTAGCAAATAACACTCAGTCCTTGTTCTAACAAACCTAAAATTGGGGCAGCTGTGGCTCAATGATTAGAGTGGTTGTCTTCCAATCTGAAAGTTGGTTGATCAATCCCAGCTTCCACCACCACATGTCATAGTGCCCCTGGGCAAGACACCAAACCCCATGGGTGAATGTAAAACAAGTGTAAAAGTGCATTGAGTAGTCTGAATGACTAGAAAAGTACTATATAAATACAGGACATTTACCATTTAAAAGCGTTTATGTTATAGTTGTTACTGAGTTAAAGTCTGGATTCCAGGAGTGTGTGCAAAGGATTTTTTTCNGGCTCCTCGGTCCTCCACTCGTTACCTGTATTAATGGCACCTGTGTGAACTCGTTATCAGTATAAAAGACACCTGTCCACAACCTCAAACAGTCACGCTCCAAACTCCACTATGGCCAAGACCAAAGAGCTGTCAAAGGACACCAGAAACAAAATTGTAGACCTTCACCAGGCTGGGAAGACTGAATCTGCAATAGGTAAGCAGCTTGGTGTGAAGAAATCAACTGTGGGAGCAATTATTAGAAAATGGAAGACATACAAGACCACTGATAATCTCCCTCGATCTGGGGCTCCACGCAAGATCTCACCCCGTGGGGTCAAAATGATCACAAGAACGGTGAGCAAAAATCCCAGAACCACACGGAGGGACCTAGTGAATGACCTGCAGAGAGCTGGGACCAAAGTAACAAAGGCTACCATCAGTAACACACTACGCCGCCAGGGACTCAAATCCTGCAGTGCCAGACGTGTCCCCCTGCTGAAGCCAGGACACGTCCAGGCCCGTCTGCGGTTTGCTAGAGAGCATTTGGATGATCCAGAAGAGGATTGGGAGAACATCATATGGTCAGATGAAAC
Source organism: Pachypanchax playfairii (assembly GCA_006937955.1). NCBI lineage: Eukaryota > Metazoa > Chordata > Actinopteri > Cyprinodontiformes > Aplocheilidae > Pachypanchax > Pachypanchax playfairii. The sequence continues at coordinate 10,827 of SSNP01000158.1, read as the reverse complement.
CAAAATAGAACTTTTTGGTAGAAACTCAACTTGTCGTGTTTGGAGGGGAAAGAATGCTGAGTTGAATCCAAAGAACACCATACCTACTGTAAAGCATGGGGGTGGAAACATCATGCTTTGGGGCTGTTTTTCTGCAAGGGGACCAGGACGACTGATCCGTGTAAAGGAAAGAATGAATGGGGCCATGTATCGTAAGATTTTGAGTGAAAACCTCCTTCCATCAGCAAGGGCATTGAAAATGAGACGTGGCTGGGTCTTTCAGCATGACAATGATCCCAAACACACCGCCCGGGCAACGAAGGAGTGGCTTCGTAAGAAGCATTTCAAGGTCCTGGAGTGGCCTAGCCAGTCTCCAGATCTCAACCCCATAGAAAATCTCTGGAGGGAGTTGAAAGTCCGTGTTGCCCAGCGTCAGCCCCAAAACATCACTGCTCTAGAGGAGATCTGCATGGAGGAATGGGCCAAAATACCAGCAACAGTGTGTGAAAACCTTGTGAAGACTTACAGAAAACGTTTGACCTCTGTCATTGCCAACAAAGGCTATATAACAAAGTATTGAGATTAACTTTTGTTATTGACCAAATACTTATTTTCCACCATAATTTGCAAATAAATTCTTTAAAAATCAGACAATGTGATTTTCTGGATTTTTTTTCCTCATTTTGTCTCTCATAGTTGAGGTATACCTATGATGAAAATTACAGGCCTCTCTGATCTTTTTAAGTGGGAGAACTTACACAATTGGTGGCTGACTAAATACTTTTTTGCCCCACTGTACATACATGTACATACCAGGTTATTATTCAAAGGTTGCTTACACATTTTGACATTTAGTAGGGTTGGTGTTTGGCCAAACTTTGATTTTGGAGAAAAGTTTTCTTATGAGTCATACAAACCAGTCAAAACTCTTTTATCCACTTGCTTTAAAAAATTAAGTAAGAAACCGATTTTGTTGCATGAAACATGAGTTCAACACATCTGTTCAGTAGCAAATAACACTCAGTCCTTGTTCTAACAAACCTAAAATTGGGGCAGCTGTGGCTCAATGATTAGAGAGGTTGTCTTCCAATCTGAAAGTTGGTTGATCAATCCCAGCTTCCACCACCACATGTCATAGTGCCCCTGGGCAAGACACCGAACCCCATGGGTGAATGTAAAACAAGTGTAAAAGTGCATTGAGTAGTCTGAATGACTAGAAAAGCACTATATAAATACAGGACATTTACCATTTAAAAGCGTTTATGTTATAGTTGTTACTGAGTTAAAGTCTGGATTCCAGGAGTGTGTGCAAAGGATTTTTTTCGAGAGTGGGCTTAGAAAAAGTTGTAATCCATTTTATTTTATTTGCATATTTATTTAAGTACTGATTGAGCTCAGAGCTGTGGTTAGATATAACACTCATAACACTTTGTCTGTGATCACAATAAAACCCTTTTACTATGCAGTCATTACCAGGGGAACTTTCATTTCTAATTGATATATTTTTGAGCAATGTTTTGGCAAATTTAATGTTGCAAAGAAAAAACTCATTAATTTAATATGAAGGTTTTGTAAGACTTACAATAATAAATAAATGTAACTTTTGCAAATGTTTAGAGGTTTAGTTATTGGCCAGATTTTTCTTCTACAGAGAAAATAGAAACACAATCAAATGTGTTTAGAATGAAAACTCTTTTTTTTATTCTCCAGGGACGTGTCAACTGTTTTAAATTTTTTGCAAGTTACATTTAAACCATTGTTGACCAGATTGATCTCATTATGTTTTCAGATACTTTGCAGTCTATACTGTAACTTATTTACAGTTGTTTCCTGCCAACTCTCCTTGCAGCCGCGGAACGTAACCAATACAAGCTATCATGAATCCTTCTGATAAGACGTACTCACTTTACATATAGTAGCTATTGATCATCCTGATCTATTTGAAGAAAAAAATGCTACTGTTCCTGATGAGTAAAACTTTATCACTTGTTAGATAGAAAAAAAGGCGTAACACCCCACCATCATCACCCCCACCTAAGGACAATAAAAGCAATGCATGAAATGGTGCTTTTGTCCACAGTAAAGACCACTCATCTGATGTATCCTCCCCTCTCCTTCCCTCTGTCTCCCCACAACAAGCCAGCTTGGAATGTGATGGCTTTAGCGAAGCACTCTGACAGGCAATGAGCGTGCTCCTGTGATCACGTGTGCACAAACAACTCAGAGAAAAGTATTTGGTTCAGAAAGTTGCTGCCTGGCTACTTGAGCAACACTCAGTGAACCTTTAACTCGAGTCCAAAAGCTCAAATAAATTCAGAGACAAGCTTTAGATTAGCAAAGATTCCTCTACCTGAATGTATGAAAAAAGTTTAAACAATACAAAAGGTTTTCAAAAGCAGTTCCTCGGTTCATTTAATTTTATTCCAAATCATTTGTCCAACAAGCTGTAAAAATAATAAACATCAAGCGCTGACAGTGGGAATCTTTAAACTGGCCTTACCTTTGTGAGCTGATTGAGCCCTGATGAAGAGCTCTCAGCGTGGATTTTCATTTTGGGAAACCTGATCATACAGCCGACAGCATCCACTTGCATGGCTCCTTTCTTTCAAACAAAGTGCTCCCCCCTCTCTGTTTCCCAACGTTTTTACTCCCCCTACCCTTGCCTCCAACTTCTCTCACTTTACATTGCTCCTGTACAAATCCCCCTAAAGGTCCAGCTCCTGTAGAGAGCAAAAACTTGAAAAAGAGGCACAAATTAAAGGGAATCTTTTTTCCACAGTCCAGCCTCAAGGTTCCTTCTTCACTCTGAAACGGAGTTTCTATCTCTCAGTGACACTGATTCCTTCTCCTCCTCTCAAACTTTTCCCACCCCTCCTTTCCTCAAGCCACCCCCCTCTTTCCCTTCTGTTCTTCCTCCTTCCTCTTCTCTCCTCCCTCTCCATTTTCCATCATCGACCCCTCCTTCACATCCCCTCCCATCAACCCCCCACCCAACACACTTGAAACTAATCTGCAGCTGGCTGAGAGATTGAAACCCTGGTTGCTGGGGAAACCCAGTGTCCTGCTCTGTGAAAATAAAAGACACACATATAGAGAGAAAGGTGGTGGTGGTGGTGGTGGTGGGGAGGGGGGGGGTCTGGAAGGGGCAAAAATTAGTGCAGCTGTTTACACAAATAAAAGCTCCTCTGGAAGTCAATCAGTAAGCCCGGGAGCAAATCTTCCAATCTCTGTTAGGGGAAAACATGTTGATCTGTTGTATTCTGTCAACATTTTATTCATAGGTTTAGATGTGCCAAAAACAAACAAATAAAAGTTAACAGAGGTGGCCAACTCCAGGTCTCGACTGCTACCATCCTGTGGGTTTTAGATGTGTCCTTGCTTCAACACGCCTGACTCAAATCCTCAGCATTTTCTGCAGAAAAATAACTGTTCATCTGAATCAGATGTGTAGAAACAGGACAACACCTAAAACATGCAGGATGGCAGTCCTTCAGGTCTAGAGTTGGCCACCCCTTTGTTAGTATATGCTAAATATCATGTGTAATCAGATAAAAACTGCTTTGGGTAGCGTTTCCGTTGCTGGACTTATGTTGAAAAAGCTCACCTCTTGCTTTCCCAAGGTACTGGGGTATGAAGGTTTTGATGGATATCCAGGCTTCCTTCATAACTGAGCATCACAGAAGCCAATCAAGGCCAGCACCAAAACACAAACAGATAACTTCCTCGTTATGGTTACAACCTCAAATACGTTAGAAACAGGCTGTTTTTAACAGGCCTGCAGGGGAACTCAGTGGAGCTGTGGAAAGAATTGCAAGAGTGAAGAAATCCATGTTGGACATGCACACTGAAGACAACATGATTAACAATTAACCTGCTCAACACTACAGGGCTCTCTTTGGTTTATTGTACAGGAACAAAGGTGTTTTAAACTCTTTGTGTTCCGGTGAAACCTGCTCAGTTTATACAGATGCAGACAAATTGGTACTCCTCCAATACAAACAAAACACAACACACACAACTATCTCTGACTACAAAGTTCCTGTTTTGTCTCATCAGTCCAAAGAACATTCTTCCAGAAAATTCATGGCTTGCCAACATTTATTTTGGTGAATTCCAGTCTGGGTTTTTTGTGTGTTTTCTGTCAGTATAGAGCCCACTGGGTCTTCTTTCATATGGAGTCCATTATGGTTCAAAATGGTGTGACCTGATAATGAGGGACTTTGACTTTTGAGTTGAGCTTGAATGGTTCTGAATGGGTTCCTTGGCTGTTTTTGTATCCTGTGCTCTATCTGATCATCCTGGGGTGTTCAAGCCATGTCAGTTCCTCTGTTCATCCAGGTCCTGTCTATAGTTGCTCTCACCCGAGTTCCTCTGATTCTGTCATTGTGTTCACCTGTCTCTGCCCCTTTAGAGGCAGTGTGAGAGCTGTCACACATTTGTGACACGTATTTAATATGTGAAGTCGAAGATCGAGGCAGGGTGATACAAGACCTGTGTAACAGGCCTGTGAACCAGATTATATCTTCCTGAACATGAGACAGAGAAGACTGGTGCTGTTTATCTTTGCCTTGCTTCTGCCAAATTTTTATTAATACAATCCCATGTATTCTCAATTTACAATATCATCATCTTTCACATGGTGAACAGATATTTAACATGCAGAGACCTTTAAATTAACACATACATCCAGTTAGTTTCTCTCAGCACAGAAATTCACCACCATTTAAAATGTATGTTTTTAACCTTTTATCTCTCTTTAACTTTAATCCACAATATCGATTTATTGTGCTTTAAAATCAAAATATATTTATTCTGCTTTTAATTAAAATATATTTATTCTGCTTGTAACGACAGTCCCAGGACTTGTTATAAAAACCCACTTAGGTTAGCAGCTCACAACAGGCATCATGGAATAACCACGTGTACATTGGCAGGCTCAGCATTAACATTCTCAGAAAAACACTTTTCAGAACCCGTAACCATACATTCTTTACTGTCAACAGCATCCTAACTTACTTATTAAACTGATCAGGAGGCAGCTCGAAGCTTATTTAACTCAAACCGCATGAAATAAGTGTAACGAAAAATCAAAATGGCGACCCTACCTCGACCTTCTTCTAACCTTTCTACCTCTTAACAAAACAAATAACAGCGTTTACACCCTGGTTTATACTTTCAGACATTGCTGTGTTTCACATTAATGCTTTACAAAAGTTTTGAGATTGTTTTACTCAGTTACTAACCTGTAGAACAGGAAAAGAACATGAGACAGAGACGACTGGTACTGTTTATCTTTGCCTGGCTTCTGTTGAATTGGAGAAGGTGATCGCTAACCCTACTACTCTGTCTCACTGAGTCATGCGCCACTCTGTGGCCTGGCGGTGTAATTACAACTAAAAGAAAAATACCCGCTGTATTGATTTCTCTCATTTAAACCATGACAATTCCTAATGGGACAACACATTAGTGTGCCACACGCTCCCTGACAAATAAGAATGGCTTCTGACATTCAAAAAAACAAATCTCTCAAATGTAATACAATCAAAAACTCAAAAACTCGCATATGTACAGGGTAAGTATATGACATCACTGGGTAAGGCACACCAGGTGTAAACCCTGGGTTCAAATGGTACAAAAGTCGTTGGTGTCCATGACTGATATGGAAAGAATGACGCTCCTAGTGCAGATACCATGGCTTGTGGCCGTAGCAAATAGTACAGGTATATTGTCTCTTTCTGTCTGTTCATGTTCACTGGGAGCTCCTGCATTTTCACTGTCCCTACCTGGTAGCAGGAGGTGGCCCCTTTGGTCCTCTGGGATTCGGCTTACTGAGGGTATGTCCGGCTGACTATAATCAGAGCCCCTTTCCACCTGACCAGACCCTCTGGGGAACCTAAACCAGTACCCTCCTGCATCCTCATCAGACCCAGAGTCACTCAAATCACTTTCCTGTCAATGTTGGTTACTTACCTTAGCTTTCCTCTGCCTTTTCTGTCCCTCAGATGTTTGCTCAGGTCTCAGAGGGGGGGCCTCAACTGGGAGGTCATTAACAAGTAATAGAAGGTTGCGGTGCAGAAACCTCGTCTTACTCCCATCACTGCCCTCAGGATAGACCGCATAGACGGGATTGTCACCTACTTGTTCTTTAACTAGATAAATACGTTTTTCCCAGTAAGATCGAAGCTTCCCTGGTCCCCCTCATTCACTACAGTTTCTCACTAAAACCCTATCCCCAGGCTTACCCCTTTCAGCTTTTTGTTATAGTACGATTTGTTCTTCATACTGGATAAACTGCTTTTCTCGCTAGCTATTTTGTACACTTCTGACATTCTTTTCGCCCACTTATCTGTGTAACTTTTGTGAGACATCATCTGCTTCTCTCCAACTAGACCAAATAAGATGTCTACAGGAAGACGCGGGTGATGTCCAAATAATAGAAAATGCGGGGAAAAACTCGTGGGCTCATGACACGTGCAGTTATAAGCGTGAACAATGTGTAGTAAATGTTCTTTCCAATTTCCCTTTTCTCTTTCACCTAGTGTTCTAAGCATCTGTAAAAGAGTCCTGTTAAACCTCTCGGCCGGTGTAGAAGCCATATGTGTTTTGGTTTATTTTTTGTCTGCATACCTGAGAGTGGAGGCTTGGCCTCAGCTGATTGGTTGCTTGTGGAAGCACCAGCCTATTTAAGCTGATGCAGATGAGACTCAGGTGTTGCTGAGACGGGACAAACAGTTATTTACTGTGTGGAAATAAATGTGGCTGTAAAATAGACTACGCTTTTATTACCAGCAGAATTGATTACTGTAACGCCCTGCTTTCTGGTCTTCCCAAAAAGACTATCTCAAGTTTACAGCTACTACAAAATTCAGCAGCACGTGTCCTGATGAAGACCAGGAAGCGGGAGCACATTACACCGGTTTTAGAATCACTGCACTGGCTCCCCGTATGTTTTAGGATCGATTTTAAGGTTCTTTTAATGATTTTTAAGTGTCTTAATGGTCTTGGGCCTTCTTATCTTTCAGAAATGCTTTTACCATATGAACCCTTGCGGTCTCTGCATTCCTCTGGCAGCCGTCTCCTTATCATCCCTAAAGTCAGGACACGGACTCATGGTGAGGCGTCCTTCCACTATTATGACCCTCACCTCTGGAACAGGCTGCCGGAAGACCTCAGGGCCGCAGAGAACGTTCATGTTTTTAAGAGCAGGCTCAAGACCTACCTTTTTAACCTAGCCTTTAACTAATTATTATTTATTATTACGCGTTTTAACTGATTAGCATATTTTACCAGATGTAATTTTTAGTTTAGCTTTTAACTGTTTATTTATTAATCTGCTTTGCATTTTTCTTTCAAAATTCTTTTTATTGAGTTTTTCTTGAATGCATTTTAACCACAAATGTCAGGGCACAAGGCATCAACTTCAACTTTACAAGGAGAAGAAGAAGAAAAAAAAAAGAAAAATAACAAAAATAGTTCAATAAAACTTTATAAATGAAGTGAAAACACTGCCAGAATCATACAGAATACAATAACAAAAAAGCAAGTTAAAGTAATAAAGTAACCTTATAAAATATGAAAGAAAAAAAAAAAAATCGGATTAACATAATATAAAACAAAAAAAAAACCCAGAGGGGGGTTGGGGAGGGCGACACACGGACATAAACAAGACACACAGGGAGGGGCAACAAAAACAGAGGGGGGTGGGGGGTGGGGGTTGGTCCAGATGTGCTTTCAGTCAATCGTCCTCAGTTTGGGCACAGCTATACGAAAGCGAATCACTCCAACTGAAGTCCATCCAACCGCTTCACAAATTGAACAAAGTCATCCCAGATCCCGTGGAAATTCTGAAGAGCACCCTTAATAGTATACTTGATCTTCTCTAATTTGAGATTATACATGATACACTTAATGAGGTGTGTGTGGGTGGGTGGGGCAGAGCTCTTCCAATTGAGCAAAATCAACCGCCGTGCCAGTAAGGAGGAGAATGCCAGAGCCCTGCGTTGAAATAAGGTCAAGGATGAGTTTCCTGAGGTTACCCCAAAGATGGCCATAAAGGGACAGGGAGTGACAGTTTTCTTAAATATCTTAGAAAATAGATTAAAGAAGGAGGACCAGAATCTATCTAATTTGGGGCACCCCCAGAACATATGGTATAAAGTCGCAGGAAGCAATTTGCATGTGTCACAGAGGGGGTCAACGTCTGGGTAGATTTTTGCTAAAGCAGTCTTACAATAATGTAAGCGGTGTAATATTTTGAACTGGATAAGACAGTGGCGTGCACATATAGAAGAAGAGTGTACACTGTCCAAAGCTGTCTTCCAAATGTCCTCTGAGATGTCAAAGCCAAGCTCCTCCCCCAATGTTCTTTTATAATAGTTAAAGAGGGCATGTTAAGTGAAATTATATACTCATAAACTTTGGCCAACCTCCCTTTTTGGGTGTGTAAAAGTATGTTGATGATATGATCAAGATGAGTTTTAGGTGGAATAGAGGGAAAATCTGGGAACTTTTTCCTAATAAAGTCCCTCACCTGTAAATACTGAAAGAAAGGAGACCGGGGGAGAGCAAATTTTTCTTTAAGTTGTGTGAAACTGGCGAAGACACCATCAACGTACAAGTGCTCCAGTTTATGGATGCCCTTATCGTGCCAAGCTTTAAAAGAGGAGGAATGGCTCGAGGGGGGGAATAAGGGATTGTAAGCAAGAGGGGAGAAAAGAGAGATGTTCTGCAGGCCAAAGGAGAGTTTAAATTGTTTCAGAATTCTTAAGGAATGCCACACCACAGCATTATGTTTGGGGACTGAAACTGGAAGCGGGAGTGATGCCCCTGAAAGAGCAGAAAGGGAGTACGGATGACAGAGGGAAGCCTCAATTTTGACCCATGCTGGACAGTTTGGACTGTCTGGAGATAAGAGCCAGAAAGACATATTGGCTAAGTTCGACACCCAGTAGTACAATTGAAAATTTGGAGCAGAGAGGCCCCCAAGCCGCTTGGATCTCTCAAGGAACTCTTTACGTATGCGTGCACGTTTACCTGCCCAGATAAAATCAGAGATTAGTCGATGTAAAGTTTTAAAGAATGACCGAGTAATAAAGATAGGAAGGCATTGAAAAAAATAAAGAAATTTAGGGAGAATGTTCATTTTCACTGAATTAAGTTTGCCAGTTAAAGAAAGGGGAAGGGATGACCAGCGAGCAAAGTCGGCTTTACAGTGCTCAAGCAGAGGAGCAAAATTAGCCTTAAACAGATTTGAATATGTCCGAGTGATAGTCACACCAAGATACTTAAATGAGTCCTTAACAATCTTAAAAGGAATACTAATATGTAGAGGAAAGGAGGGTGTTAAGGAAAAACATTTGCTCTTATTTAGATTGAGTTTATATCCTGAGATGGCCCCAAAAGAACTGAGCAGAGATAAGACATGAGGGAGAGTGGTATCTGGGCTAGAGAGAAAAAGGAGGAGGTCATCAGCATAAAGGGAAACCTTATGTGTCTGACCACCCCGAATGATTCCCTCAATCCTATCATCTTGCCTCAAGGCTATAGCAAGAGGCTCAATAGTAACTGAAAATAGGAGGGGGCTTAAAGGGCACCCCTGTCTTGTGCCTCTACCAAGATGGAAATGGCCAGACACTTGACAGTTGGTAAGTACAGAAGCCATGGGTGATGCATATAAAAGCCTGATCCAAGAAATGAAATTTTGACCAAAACCGAATTTCTCTAACGCAAAGAAAAGATAATCCCATTCGACTCGATCGAAAGCCTTTTCCGCGTCTAGCGAGATTACGGCCTCAGCATCTAAATGTTGGGGAGGAGTATGCAAGATATTAAGCAGACGACGTACATTACAAAATGACTGTCTACCGTGAATAAAACCAGTTTGATCGTCGGAAATGATGGAAGGAAGAATCTTTTCCAAACGGATACCTAGGGCTTTAGCCAGAATCTTAAAATCTTGATTAAGGAGGCTTATTGGTCGAAAGGAAAAGCAGGACTGAGGATCCCTGTCCTTTTTCAGGAGAAGCGAAATGGTGGCATGATATAAAGTTGGAGGAAGAGTTTTTCTTTCAAAGGATTCAGTGTACATTGCATGCAGAAGAGGTACTAATGTGTCTGAAAACTTTTTATAAAAGTCGGCTGGAAAGCCATCCGGCCCTGCAGCCTTTCCGCTTTGCATAGAGGTTATGGATTTTTTTATTAATTCGGGAGTAATAGTTTCTTCAAGGATCAAAACATCATCAGGGCTTACTTTGGGAACAGTTAAGTTGTCAAAAAAATCAGCAAACTGGTCTGGGTTAAGCTGTGATTCAGAAGCATAAAGACTTGAGTAAAATTTTCTGAATTCATCATTGATGAGCTTGTGATCAGAAGTGATAGAACCGGAGTCAGTTTTTACAGAAGGAATGGTACGAGAGGCAGCTTTTTGACGAAGCTGATGAGCTAAAAGTCTAGCAGGTTTCTCCCCATCTTCATATAGTTTCTGGCGGGATTTAAGTAGGGACTCCTCTGCACGCTGGGTTGATAAAAGGTCAAACTCTGTTTGTAAAGTGATCCTGTCTTTAAGGAGTTCAGGAGTAGGATTAACTGCATATCGCTGATCTAGGCGGAGAATGGAGGAAGTGAGGTCAGAGATTCTACTTTTACGAAGCTTATTTAAATGGGATGTATAAGAAATTATTTGTCCACGCAGAAAAGCCTTCAGAGCTTCCCAGCGGGTAGATGAAGAGGTATCAGTCGCAGGATTAGTCAAAATGAATGTGTCAATTTGGTTTGAGACATAGGTAACAAACTCAGGGTTGGAGAGGAGAAGAGTATTAAAACGCCATGACCTAATTGGGGGTCTTTCCT
>SSNP01000157.1:1071135-1111845 GCA_006937955.1 Pachypanchax playfairii | reverse complement strand
GATCCATGGTGCCTTTCAAACTGGATCAGAAAATAACTTTCATCGCTCCATTGACTCTCATTCATTTTTTTTGGCAGCAGGGGACCCATGGACCGGAAGTAGAAGGGCGTGACTTAGGCTCCTCATAGATGTTTGGTCTGATCCTGAAACTGTTTTGTCTGACGCGTTGGAGGATGTCCAAAAATGGACACCGTATAAGAGGGTGGGCTTTTAACAGCATTGGTCTCCTGTGTCCAAACATGACACATCCTGTTGGTTTGATGTCAAGATGGGGGAGAAATTCAGACCTCGTGTTTGGTGGTGAAAAGCAGTGTAGAATTGGTTAAAGGTAAAGTTGTTCAAGAAGCCATATTATCCATTCATAATGGTCTCTCTCAGATATAGGTTTGAATATCAGACATAAAGGCACCAAATGACACATTAAATCTATCTGCTTGTCAACATGTGCAGCTGGTTCAATAATAAACTACTGAAACAGGTAAAAATCACCTGGACAGGTAAACATGTAGTTTAGTACAGATCCAATATTACAGCTCTGAATGTTTATTTGTGATCAGCTGATGAGACAAATATTGTAGTTATTTAGTGAAACAGATGTACCTGCTGATATAATAACTGATGGTCACAGTTCAGATTTAAAATATTTGATTTTTATTCATTTTGATGTTTTCAGGCTGATTAATCTGATTGATTATTCTGCTGATGTCAGGTGTCATTTCTGCTGTGTGCTTGTGAGTGATTTCACCTGTGTTTCAGGGGCGTGGCAGCTGTCACCAACAGGTGGATCCAGTTCCATTCATCAGCCACTGGGCTTAAAAGAGGAGTGGTGGCAGAGAGCAGGCGTCAGATTGTTCCACTCTGTTTTGTGGTAGATAATCAAGACCCACTTAGCGAGATACATTCACTATGTTTTGATCATTACGTGTCTGTGTACCGTTCACCTTGTGCTCCTTTCCAGGACGTTCTCAGCTGGATCTTTCCAGGACCCCGGTTTCCACACCGTGGCCTTTCCCGGATCCAGTTCTCGTCTTTGCAGCTTCCAGGCTGCCTGGTTCTCATCCCGGACCTCCTCAGCGGTTCCCACACCGCCTCTGTCCAGGATCTCTCAGACGGTTTCCACACCGGTCTCCAACCTGCCTTGCTCTCATCCCCTCCCGGCCTGCCTCCGCACCATTCCTCCAGCTCCCAGGATCCACCTGTTCACCACCAAGTCAGTCTGTCCGCCCTCTACCAGCACTCACACGCCAGCCTCAGCCGACTGGCATCTGCTTACTCCCCGGGACACCTGCAGTTCAGCAAACCGTAAGCCTCACACCTTTTTCCACATCATTCATCCAGGAAATATCACGCACTAACCTCTCCTCTCCTCCATCTGCTCAGTATCCACCATCGCTGCCTGTACAGCTGAGCCTGCTCCTGCTGGACCTGCTGAAGCAGAACAGTGTTTTATCTGCCTTGTGATCTGTACCTGTGAAACTAACCTTCATTAAACTCCCGTTTTCTGAACTTACCTGTTGTCCTTTGGTCTGGAGTCTGCAGCTGGATTCAGAGTCCTGTTCTCAGTATTACAATCATGACAGCTTATGAATAGCTCTGTTTTTCCACTTTGATCAGCTGAACATCAGCAGAGCAGAAAAGTTACAAAAAGAAAATATTTTAAAATATCTGTCAGTAAAAGTGACACAAACTGAGTCTGCAGTCTAAATAACTGAGTTCTGATGGTAAAACAAGGTCACTGGATATTCAGTTACATATTTGCATCACAGCTCAACAAACATCATGGAAACTTATTTAGACTCTTTTTGCATAGATTTGTTTTAGTAAAATAACCAAAACCTGAGACTAAAATGTTCCCACGAGTTTGTGTGTAAAGACTCAAATAAATGTATGTGTGTATGAAAAACAAGCCGAACAGATGAGGAGTTTAAAGTTTGTTCTAAAAGTTTGAGAATAATCAAACATCAGCTCTTCAGCTTCATTTCTCTGCACACTGACAGTCCTGCAGGATGGAAACTGAAGTCAGACTCACGCAATAAAATTGTCCCTGACGATGTACAAACGTTTCCATTTGCACAGTTTTGTTTCTTTTGTATAGTATTGGAATTGTTTTGTAGAACATGCTGCTTTTTTTCAATGCAAATATTCAGCACTGGGATGGATCTTATCTGATATTCTATTCTTTAGACTGAAAGCTGTTTGTGATCCTTCTATCATCTCAGTTTCTTGTTTCTGGGATTCACATACTCTTCTCTGATGTATTTAAATATTCCTCACAAATGTTTGTTTTAACTGCTTCAAAAGAGAAACACTGGAAACAAAAAGCATATAAAATACACAGGACAAATTTAGCAAAAAAGTCAAAAGTAAAATAAAAACAGCAAACTTTGTCTATGAGTTTATATTTGCAGCTTCTGTTGAGTTTTCAGTGACACTGCAGCAGTTTCTATATGATGCATGAGCTTCATTGTTGATACTAAAAACTGTTTTTATTTAGAAAACGCTGATTTTCTCACTTTTAATATTCAAATTCTGACTGTGACGTCGAGTCAACAAGATCCGTGTTTATTAGGAACAGAAACAAGTTACTGAGACCAGTTTCCAACAGAACATCAAGAAGAGACGTCACATTCAAGGACCAGAGGAAAAGATGTAAGTTTCAGCTCGGTGTCACATTTTACTTCTCTTTTTAGTAATGAGATGAATATTATTATTTATTTAAGATCATGAAAATTAGTTGTTTCTATAGAACATGTTTTAATGTAATTAATTATTATAATTATCTATAATTATCAGTCATTTGGATGAAGGGAAGATTTTAAAACAGTAACAGACAATAAGTATAAAGTTTCAATAAATATCTTTAGAAATGGTGGAAATACTCAGACTTAATATCACCTGTTTATTAATATGATTTATTTAAGAGTTTTCAGAGAAATCAGCATCAAGCTGTTTGTTTTGTGTCTGCTCTGTTTACTGTTTGTCTTCAGTCTCTCTGCTCTCCCAGCATTGTTTCTCTGTACAGTGGAGGGAGAGCTACAGGTTTTCAAAGCTGGACATGAAGTCTTTAAATGTGTCCTTCATCCAATAGAGACATAGTGAAAAAAGAGTCAAATAATTCCATGTGACAGAGCAAAGATGCAGTGGAGTGTGATTCTGCTCTTTCTGATGGGTGAGTTGATCTAAAGCACAACTACAGTCACTATTTACAGTTACAGTCCAGATTCATATGGAGTCAGAAGAGATGGGACTCACCTTTATATCACACAGGAAGTAACATGACAGCATTTAGGATCAATATGTCCAGCTGCAACTGTTATCATTTATTATTAATCACTAAAACATTTCCTCTGTTTTTAGGTCAGTGTTGTTTCATCACATGTCGGCTCTATGAGTATCACTACATTCAAGAGGAGAAGACCTGGACTGAAGCTCAGCAGTACTGCAGAGAGAAACACACTGACCTGGTCACAGTGTCCAACATGACAGACATGAAGAGACTCAATGAATCAACACAGAACATGACTGAAGCTTGGATTGGTCTGTTTAATCAAACAGGTGTAAACAGGACGTGGTTCTGGTCTCTGCCTGGAGTGGAGTTCAATGAGAATGAGACAAAGTGGAGCTCAGGAGAACCAACTGATACAGGAACAGGAACAGAGAACTGTGGGTTTATTAATAAATATCTCACATGGGGAGATCACTCATGTGGAGACACAAAAACATTCATCTGTTATGATGGTGAGTGTGAGAAAACCTGAATTTGAATTCAGTTGGGAAAAATCTGTTTGAAATAAATATTGATTTTACACTGTTGTTTACATATTACTTTTAATAGCAAATCTAAAGGAGGCTTAGACAAAAATATCTACTTCAGTTATACATTCCAGAAAAAATCTGAATCAGTTTAACTGTTATTTTATCTTGTTGCTGCTGGTTCTGCTAATATGATGTACAGTTAAATAGACATGACATTTGTTTGTTCCTTCTACAGAAAGAAATTTATCACAGAAATTTCATTGGATTCAAGAAGCAAAGAACTGGACTAAAGCTCAGAGTTACTGCAGAGAGAATCACACAGACCTGATCAGTGGACTGAACCTGATGAACCAGATGAACCAAACACAGGGGGAGGAACAAAAAAATCTAAACATTTCTGCTTGGAATTTTCCATTTATCGGTCTGTTCAGAGACACGTGGAGGTGGTCAGATGGAAGCAGTTTCTCTTTCAGACACTGGAATCTAAAGTTTAATGATCACCCTCACAATGCTGATCAGTGTGCCATGACTGTGTTTAATGATGGAGGCAGATGGAAGCCTGACACCTGTGACAATAAAAAACCTTTCATCTGTTATGATGGTGAGTTTTTCTTTTAAAGATTATGAAAGTTTATGAAATCATGATGATTTTATTATTTATTTTGTTTATTTTTTTAATTGAGTAAATCTTATAAATATGAATCTTTTTATTAATAGATTTACAATCTGGAACTCACTTTACAGATATTGTAGTTATAGAGTATGAAATATTCCCACTAGAGCCATCAAATTGTTATTGCTTTGATTGTTACTGCTGCCATTAACTGTTTCTCGACAAACATCTTGAATGACTGAACAGAGCTTTATGTTTTGTTTCATTTACTTCCCTGACAGATAAAGTGATTGTGATCAAAGAAAATAAAACCTGGGAGGAGGCCTTATACTACTGCAGAGATCACCACCATGACCTGGTCACCATCACCAACCTTGATGAACAGAGATGGATCCAGGAGAAAGTCAAGAAGGCCTCGACTCCTTTTGTCTGGATGGGACTGCACTACACCTGCACTCTGGACTTCTGGTTCTGGGTCAGTGACGAGGTGGTCCGCTATAAGAACTGGGTCTCTGATGGACAGATGGATGACTGTGACATATCTGGAGCCATGGAGACAGGAGGACAACATCACTGGTTTAAGAAAAATGACAGTGAAGAGTTTAATTTCATCTGTTCGACAGGATAAACTGGCAGGTTTTTCTTCAGTTTTTGATGATGCTTGATATAATTTAGTTTTTACCTTCCACAAGTAGGATTTTTCTCTGGCCTTTTTTTTAAAAACCAGAATAACTTAAAATGTTCTTAACAAATGTGGATGATATTTTCAGGATATGTTGGGAATGTCAGAAGGGCTCATGATTTAGATTTTAGGAGTGATATAAAAAACACTTTTGTAGAAATATAGTTTTCATCAGGCGGGTGGTGAGATATTTTTTGGGTGGGGCTGCATAAATCCAATTAAGTGACGGTCAATAAACATTTGTAAAGATGAGTTAATGTAAACCCTGTATAAAAATACATTTTCAACTTCAGTTAAATACTTAATAAAGACTTTATTCAATTGTAAAATAAAAAAAATCTATTTACCAGAACAGGTTAATCTAGTCAGCCAAACAGACAAACTTTTTATTTTAACTGGGTTTAACAAGTTTCCCTTCTCTTCAGTTTTATTCCAGAATAGTGCTACAACTGATGGCAGCTTCTTGGAGTAGCTTAGTGACATTGCTAGCATTTTTTGTTCTTTTTGAGTTTATCTGGCTGTTTTTTTCTTCTGGAATATTATTTCTGCAGGGTTTTTCCTGGCTCAAATTGAGGCAGAGGTGGTACCATCCTGACCATGCGCAAGCACATGCATACTATGTGCATTCAACTGCCTCACATGCAAAATATTTTTTAGTAAAGCATTCTAATTAGGGATGCACGGCTCAGATACCGTCTAATGTACATGTATCAGTTAAAGTTAACAGATACCATGAACTGATACTTAAAATATGATAAATCTGCAATAAAGTCATTAAAAATGGTTCATTTTTCTCTTTAAATCTTAGTTTTATGGTCATTTCATATTTTATATCTGTTAATTTGTCTTAGTTATGTTTAGTTAAGTCTGGTGCCTTTAGTCTCTTAAAGAAAGGTTTAAGTTGGAAGTTGATTAATTCACCAATAGAATAATAAATTGAATCAGCCAGTACTTGTCAAAGCCAATGGCTCTGTTTTTTTTTTAGATCTGGACAAATTACCAAAAAAATAATGTTTTAAAAAAAATTAAATCACGTACATGTCAGGTTCTCAGCTGTTGGTGTGTGGTGTTGGTTTCTGGATGCACTAACATCTCATTGCAGGGCGTGGCAGCAGTGATCAGTGGATCCAGGTGCGGCTCGTTACCCAGCTCTCTGTGGCTGGGTATTTAAGCAGAGGAGGAACTGGAGACAGACACCAGTTTGTTACAGCTCGTTCTGCGGTAACGTGTGGCCTGTGTAGCTAACTGCTGAAGTCGTATTAGTAACTGAAAACTTACCTGTTCCTTTCCTTCCCGTTCTCCTAGTCCTCGTCCTGGTCCTGAGCGCCTCCACTTGCGCTGGCCGTCTGCACTGCCTGCTCTCCCACACTGTAAGTCTGTGAGCACACTCCCCACGCACCGCAACCTGAACCTTCTCCATATCCACATCAACCAGTCACTAACCTGTTTCTCCTCCGCTGTCAGACCTCCTCCTTCGCCGTTCCAGTCCCGGATCTCCGGAGCCGTTGTACCATTCTGCTTTGTTGTACTTTCCACTGTAAATATTAAACACTGTTACCTTGATCTCCAGTCTCCTGTGCGTTGTCTGAAAGTCTGGGTCTACATTAGAGTTCGCAAACCAACCTCAAAACATGACAGTACATGTTCGCTTTGTGTTATGTTCTTAATGACTTGCAAACAGACTAAGGTACCCTCGCTTCACCGACTCTTCCTGTCCTGCATTCTGACCCTCGCCAGTCTCTGCCTGGGAACTACATTCAGACCTTATATAATTTTCAAATCTTGTCACAACCATGAATCAAAACCCTTTAACTGCTTCATTTGTCTGCACTGTTTCACCTAGAATCCTGACTCCTCCTCGCGAGGTCGCTTTATAAAGTAGCGGTTGATTTTCCCAGCCATATCTGCAGCGCTAAAAACCATTAACGTTACTCTGATATGGAGGATTTGAAAAAAAAGAATTAACATGACATGCTTGTATACAAAAAAAAACAGACGAGCCGGGGGGGAAATCAGGACGCCGATAGCACCAACTAGCGGGAAAAGCTATTTACGATCTTCTTTCTCTGCAGCTGTTTTAGCCTGTTCCAGTGCACCACTTCTGATACAGCGCCCCGTAGTGGCGCAACGCTGCAACTGCAGTTAAAATGACATCCATGTATGGGGCAGAGTGAAATCAGGCTGGGGCGGCACAAAATTAGCTGGAGGCGGCCGCCACACAAATTTGAATGCAGGAAAAACCCTGTTTCTGAGATACCTTTTTATTCTGATTTGGGTGCGGTGCTGATTGAGAGATTTTTTGCATAGTTTTTACTTTTTTATAAGAGCCAATGAGCTGAACATGTTCTTCAACAGGTTCAGTTTGGAGACCAGTCCAACATCTTCCTCTTGGTGATGGTGAACTACACACGTTGTAGCCACAGCTGTCCTGGGACACACACTGACAGAGGTGAGGCTGCCATACACTCTCCGATGGCTTTACAATAGACTAAATAACTTCAGTAAGAAGTGGTGTTCTGATGATTTATGCTGCCCTTATGAAAAGTGCTGCCATTTGTTGAATTTCCCTTCTGGGATAAATAAAGTATTTTTCATTTCATTTCATTTCATTTCATTTCATGACAACTTATTTCATAATGAGATTTGCATTCTGCCTCGGATGCATGCCGACGAGAATGGAAACTGATACATTTTTTTTAGTTCCTCTGTAAACTTACATTTGCGTTTTGGCATGTTTGAGATCCAGTGACATTCTTGCCTCGCTGTCAACTACTGTTATCATTTGTACTGTACCTGCTTACGCATACTGAAATGGTGTCTGACCAGTGATGGAGTGAATGGCATGCAAAGAAGGAGGAACCTAACGCCAGCTTCTGAAAGGGTTAGACTGAAATCCAGGATATTTCTGAGAAATTTTGAAAGTCCGCCCGACGTGCTTTTGGGCGTCAAAAAGATGACATGCCCAGATAAAGTAGGAAGTCTGGTCACCCTATGTAAGAAACTTTAAGAAATGTGTATCACAGTCTCAGGGGCTAAATTGTGGAATGATCTGCCTGAGGACCTTAAAGAAGGTATACCAGTTTAAAAGACTATGTATAAAAAATATTTTTGATTAATATAATGATGAGTACGGTGGCTGAGAAGTGCAAAACATATTTACACTTCAAATAACACCTTAACAAATCCATAAACACAATTACATTCTAGGAAACAAATCAAAATTTAAAAACACAAAAGTAGATATTAGAAAACAGATTTATATTTTACAAAACAAATATACATTTAAAAATACACTATTACATTTTAGGAAACAAATTTACATTTTAGGAGATGGGTTTACATTTTAGGAGATGGGTTTACATTTTCAAAAGAAATTTACATTTTGTGAAACAAATTAACATTCAAGGAAAAACCTTGTGCATTTACCGAGTCAAATGTACAAATGGCAAAACACAGATACAAATCCCCGAAACAAAATAAATAGCATTAATTCCTGACGGAAAGGGAATGCCCCAAATGCCGAAAGTGATTAAATGATGGTGTTAGTTTGTAGGAAGCAGGAACACGCAAGTGTTTGACTGCATAGAGCACATTTTTATTCACTTGTGGCTCACTTAACCATGTTTTGCCCCTTTTGCAGGGTAAACTTTAGCCAGTTTATACAATTTTGTTCTTCAGGGGTGGCTGTGGCTCAGTGGTTATAGCGGTCGTCGTCCAATCAGAAGGTTGGAGTATTGATCCTGGCTTCCACCACCACATGTCGAAGTTTCCTTGGGCAAGACACTGAACCCCATGTAGCCCCTGGATTTGTGTATCAGGTGTATGAGTGTTAGCCCCTCCCTTTTCCCCCATATCTACAAATATTATGTGAATGGGTAAATGTAAAACTTGTAGTGTTAAAGCACTGTGAGGGGTCTGAATGACTAGAAAAGTGATATACAGGACGTTTACATTTACCATTCATGTGAACAGTCGCTGGAACTTTTACGGAACGCAGACCAGACGGAAGGATCCAACACGTCGGCGGGAACAGCAAAACTGCAGTTAGATAGTTGTAAACAAGGTAGAAGGTACTACTACTACTACTACTACTGTCATTTAGCAGACACTTTTATCCAAAGCGACTTACATTAAGAGAACATACAAGCAAGAAATCAAAGAGAAGGAAACAATATAAGGAGGTGGACTGTTTGGAGTCCAGTTTAATTCCGACGCTGATACATTAAGTGCGTTTTTTTTTTCTCCCCTTGTAGAGATAAACGCCCAAATCGCTATCATAAATCCATTCCTCATTAAGACTGAAAGTGTTCTTTAAAGAGGTGAGTCTTAAGTCTGCTCTTAAAAGTAGGTGCCGACTCTGAGGATCGGACCGAGTTTGGTAGGTCATTCCACCATCGGGGGACAACAGAGAAAAAGAGTTTTGAAAATGATCTCATGCCACATTGTGGTGGAAGCGCTAGGCGTCTTTCAGCGGCTGAGCGTAGCTGACGAGTGGGAATGTAGCTCCGGATGAAGGAGTGAAGGTAAGTAGGAGCTGTGTGTGTTAGAGTCTTGTAAGCCAGAAGCAGAGCTTTGTATTTGATGCGTGCTGCAACTGGAAGCCAGTGCAGAGAAATGAGCAGCGGAGTGACATGAGCCCTCTTGGGCTGGTTGAAGACCAGACGTGCTGCTGCGTTCTGAATCATCTGCAGAGGTTTAACCGAGGATGCTGGAAGACCGGCCAACAAAGAGTTGCAGTAGTCGATGCGGGACAAGAGCAGAGCCTGGACCAGAAGCTGTGTGGTATGGTCTGTCAGGAAGGCTCTGATTTTCCTGATGTTGTAAAGAGCGAATCGACATGAGCGAGCAACGGAGTTAACCTGCTCCTTGAAGGACAGCTGGTTGTCCAGTATGACACCAAGGTTTCTGGTGGAGGTTGTGGGGACCAGCGTGATGGAGTCAAGCTGCACGCTTATCTGCGGAGGTAAAGAGTTACTGGCAGGACAGACAATGAGCTCAGTTTTGGACAGATTAAGCTGAAGGTGGCGATCCCTCATCCATGCCGAGATATCTGAGAGGCAGGCAGATATCCGCATTGAGATGGTGGTATCGTCTGGAGGGAAGGAGAGGAGGAGCTAAGTGTCATCAGCGTAGCAGTGGTAGGAGAAGTCATGGGAGCGAATGATCTCGCCTCATGAGGTGGTGTATAAAGAGAAGAGGAGAGGACCAAGGACCGAGCCCTGTGGAACACCCGTTGCCAGCTCATGCAGACTGGACATCTGTCCTTGCCACGAAACTCTGAAAGATCTTTCCGCAAGGTACGAGGTGAACCATGAGAGGACCGGCCCCGAGATGCCAAGCTTAGATAGTGCGGAGAGGAGGATGAGGTGGTTGACATTGTCGAAAGCAGCATACAGGTCGAGGAGTACGAGTACTGAGGAGAGACCAGCCGATCTGGCAACCCGTAGTGACTCTGCAACTGAGAGAAGAGCGGTTTCTGTGGAATGGCCTCGCTTAAAGCCTGACTGATATGGATCAAGTAGGTTGTTGTCATTGTAGGATGCATCAACAGCTTCATTTCTGATTAATTAAATTGAAGAAGATTGTGTGTATCAGTGACTCTCTCTGTGATGTGAGGACCTTAGCTTCACATTCCTGAGAATAATAAAACGACCCAGGATCTCCGCTTTCTGTGAATGGATTGTGTCATTCTCGACACTTTACGACTACTCACCAAAAGTCTGTCAACCCCCCCACTGTGAAAACAGACTTTAGTCCAAAATCTGGTCTGGAAGCCCCTTTTGAAGCCACACACCCTGCCGAGATAATTTACACTAAATGCTGATGCGTTCAGAAAACCTTCTCTTTGTGTTTGGATAAAGCATGCCAAAGCATTCTGTGTTGCTTCAGCGTCAGACAGGATGTCTCCGGGTTTCACCAAACACCCCCCTTTCTAACCACGATGATTGAATTAAGGAGTCCCAATGAGCACCTCAGACTGCTTCAATACACATATGACCTATTTAATGTGATCACAGCTAATTCAATCACTCCTTTCTTTACAGGTATCAAACCAGCATCTTTGCTCTGAAGTAATGTTCACCCAGTTTAACTAAAGTGATAAAATGATTTGATGTATATCTGAAAACTATATTCAGTGAAACTCTGATAATAAGCATGTAAATTCCAGATGTATGAAACTGTTGATATGATCAATGACTACTAGCCAAAAGTCCTCTCCACAGAAAATGTCTAAGGAACATTCTTCTTTTGAGAAAAGTGTTTCTACATGAATTAGTGATACATTGTTCAGTGAACAAAACGAAATGTGTTTAAATTACTCTCTTCAGTAAGTCGCTATAAAGAGCAATGTAATCTAAATTGATTTAAAATAATGCTTTGATTAAACATGTTACAGATCTCATTAGGATATATTGAATTAACCTGCAAATCCCTTCTTTACTACTCAGGAATAAATACTGATATGTGTAAAAGTAATATGTCATTAGAATAAGGAAACACTGTTCATTAATTCTTGTTAAAAGATAAAATTGATGATAATGTTAGTCTCACACAGCAAGCGTTTTTATTTGATATAATAAAATCTGCAATCAAGACCACAGGGCAGTCCTCAAATTCAAATTCCCAAAAACTGGTTTTTCATTGGCTAAGAGCCAGTGATAGTCACGCCTAGAGGCGGGCGCAAGAGTCTATAATTGACACCTCACGAGGAGTCATGACTCACTTTTTTTACCTACTTTCTTCACTTCTCAACTTTTACTTTTACTTCTTCCTCCGTTTCATTTTTATCATTTTTACCTCGTTTTGCGAGTTTAAAACCTTTTTCTTGATTTTATTTTAACAAACTCCTCGTTTATTTGACACTTAAGCTTTCGTTTTAACACGCGATTTTCTTGATCTTCAAAGCTCATTTTCCTTTAAATTCGACGCACGTTCAAACACGCAAAGTATTTTGTTTGAATAGTTTAATTCCACAAAACCCAGACTTCATGTCGCCAGCTGCAAGAAGAAACTACAGATCCCAGAATTCCTTCCGTGGGCCTTCCGACACGTGACAATCACCACCAGTGACCTGATCCTTACGGCGCAGCCGTGTATTCTAACCGGGCAAAGTTCCGACACTCGGAGGAGAGCTGCTTCGAGTCGACGGACCTCTCTGGGAACTAAAGGAGCGAAATTCTCCGCCGTGCTGCAAAAGAAGTAAGAGATCGATTTCATTTAATCCATGACAAAGGATTGAAAGCTTTGTGTTGGTGTCTCAGTGGCCCGGAAGTGAAATCTATGCCTCCATTTTTCCCTTCCTTTCTCTCACTCCAAAATTACAATTTTCCTTAAATTCAAAATGATCTTCCGTGTTAAAAGAGCATTTTCCGTTTCCTCACCCACTCTTACTAGTGTTTAAGATTCTTGGACGTTAGAAAATCCACTTATTCTAGAAACATACTAAGTCTGACGTAATTTCCTTTTCGTAGCATCGTTAATTCCATTAAATGTTTAGTTGTTTATTTGTTTGTTTGTTTATTTGTCTGTCTTCCTTGTTGTTCAATAAATATTCACCTTAATTTTAATTGGCTGATTCAGTGAGTTTTTATGTGTGATTTGAGTCACAATCTGGACGGACATGCGACTTCATATTATGAGACTGAAATAATGTGATTAAATATTCTAATATTTAATTCCTTCGAAAGAAGGTGGTGCCCCGAATAACACGTATTGAAGAGGCAAACTTTCATAATACGTGTTCCCCTACATCATGGAGGAACTGTGAGACTTGAGTGAAAACAGCTTGCTCTAGGATCTTGGACATGAACGGTAGGAGCGAGATAGGCCGGTAGTTTTCTACCTGGGCCGGGTCGAGTGATGGTTTTTTCAGCAGCGGAGTGACAGTGGCTTGCTTGAAAACTGAAGGAAAGACGCCAGTTTTCCTGGAAGAGTTTATAATGTGGGTTATTGAAGGTTTGACGGCAGGAAGAATGCTCTGCAGGATACCTGTAGGAACCGGATCCAGAGGACACGTGGTTGGATTAGAGTCCACTATGAGTTTGGAGACTTCGTCCTCATTCAGTAAGTGGAAGGAGCAGAGTGATGGACTGGAGGCAGGATGGACCAGACTGGGATGGTCAGGCTCGGAAAACTGATTTTTAACGGAGGCGATTTTGTTGGTGAAGTAGGTGGCGAACATGTCTGCAGTCAGCTCGGTGAGTGGCTGAGCAGGTGGAGGACGGAGAAGAGAATTGAATGTCCTAAACAGTTTTCCCATGTTAGGAGCATTCTGGATTTTGTTTTGGTAAAAAGCTATCTTGGCAGCCTTTAAGCAGGATGTGAAGCTAGAGAGCTTTTGCTGGTATTCGGACAAATCAGAGCGATTTTTGGATTTGCGCCATTTCCTTTCAGCTGCTCTCAGACCAGCTCTGTGATCCCTTAGAGTCTCTGTGAGCCACGGACTAGGACGCTGCCGGGCGGCCAGCTTTGACACACAAGGGCAGACTTCGTCCAGAGAGGAAGCTAGTGAGGAGCAGAGCGTCTCTGTTGCCTCATTTACAGGCAGAGTTGAGAGCACCGAGTGGGAAGGGAGGGAGGAGCAGACATGCTCCGATAGCTGCGAGGCACTGAGAGATTGAAGGTTTCTGCGGTAGGAAACAGTCTTTGCTTTTGTGTTAGGTACGTGAGGGACGGAGATGCTGAATTTAATCAGGAAGTGGTCTGAGAGGTGCAGCGGTGTGACTTGCACGTTAACTGCAGTACAGTTTCAGGTCAGTACCAGGTCCAGTGCGTTGCCAGCTCTGTGTGTTGGGGGAGTCTGGAGCAGATAGAGATTGAAGGAGTGGACCATGGCCAGAAAGTTATGAGCTTGTGTTTTGTCGATATGAATGTTCATGTGGGCATAACAATTAAAGGCATGTTATCATCCGGAATGTCGGAGAGGATTGTGTCCAGTTCATCAATAAATTCCTCCATGTTGCCTCCCGGAGGGCAGTAAATAACCAAAACCTAGGCAGCGATGGGTTTAGAGATTCGTACTGCATCAAATTCAAATAAGGAGCAGGTAGCAGTGGGTCGCAAGGAGGAAAATTTCCACATTTTGGAAATCAGGATGCCTGTACCACCTCCTCACCTATGACTCCAACTATGACTGGGATGTGTGTTTTGCACATGGTGTCTGTGCAATGGTTGTACTTACTTTTCTTGGTGGACTCGCGCAGGTAGACTCGCAGGCCTTGACCCTCTGTGGTCTTAACCGATGTGGGACCAAACACGCTGACGCTCAATCTAATGTGTCTGGCTATATACCTAACAATCACACAGTTGATTCGCTAAGCTAATTGCAACAGGCTGAAACCGCCTTCTTTCCCTTATTTCCGCCCTTCTAAGCAGTATCACATGACCCGCGTCACGAGTCCGCCAGGACGTAAACAAGCGACCGAAACTAAACACAAACTGCCTCAATCAGTAAAAAAAACAGCTCACCTGAATTATCTGCTACCTAGCTCTAGTGAAATCTGTGCTTGTTCTGCCGTGAACAGCAAGTTACTCGCTTTAAACAGGATTTTTTCCTCAAATCACCGCCTTCTTTCCCTTATTTCCGCCCCTCTAAGCAGTATCACATGACCCGCGTCACGAGTCCGCCAGGATGTAAACAAGCGGCCGAAACTATACACAAACTGCCTCAATCAGTAAAAAAACACCTCACCTGAATTATCTGCTACCTAGCTCTAGTGAAATCCGTGCTTGTTCTGCCGTGAACAGCAAGTTACTCGCTTTAAACTGGATTTTTTCCTCAAATCACCGCCTTCATTCCCTTATTTCCGCCCCTCTAAGCAGTATCACATGACCCGCGTCACGAGTCCGCCAGGACGTAAACAAGCGACCGAAACTAAACACAAACTGCCTCAATCAGTAAAAAAAACAGCTCACCTGAATTATCTGCTACCTAGCTCTAGTGAAATCTGTGCTTGTTCTGCCGTGAACAGCAAGTTACTCGCTTTAAATAGGATTTTTTCCTCAAATCACCGCCTTCTTTCCCTTATTTCCGCCCCTCTAAGCAGTATCACATGACCCGCGTCACGAGTCCGCCAGGATGTAAACAAGCGGCCGAAACTATACACAAACTGCCTCAATCAGTAAAAAAAACAGCTCACCTGAATTATCTGCTACCTAGCTCTAGTGAAATCCGTGCTTGTTCTGCCGTGAACAGCAAGTTACTCGCTTTAAACAGGATTTTTTCCTCAATTCACCGCCTTCTTTCCCTTATTTCCGCCCCTCTAAGCAGTATCACATGACCCGCGTCACGAGTCCGCCAGGATGTAAACAAGCGGCCGAAACTATACACAAACTGCCTCAATCAGTAAAAAAAACAGCTCACCTGAATTATCTGCTACCTAGCTCTAGTGAAATCCGTGCTTGTTCTGCCGTGAACAGCAAGTTACTCGCTTTAAACAGGATTTTTTCCTCAATTCACCGCCTTCTTTCCCTTATTTCCGCCCCTCTAAGCAGTATCACATGACCCGCGTCACGAGTCCGCCAGGATGTAAACAAGCGGCCGAAACTATACACAAACTGCCTCAATCAGTAAAAAAAACAGCTCACCTGAATTATCTGCTACCTAGCTCTAGTGAAATCCGTGCTTGTTCTGCCGTGAACAGCAAGTGACTCGCTTTAAACGGGATTTTTTTCTCAAATCACCGCCTTCATTCCCTTATTTCCGCCCCTCTAAGCAGTATCACATGACCCGCGTCACGAGTCCGCCAGGACGTAAACAAGCGACCGAAACTAAACACAAACTACCTCAATCAGTAAAAAACAGCTCACCTGAATTATCTGCTACCTAGCTCTAGTGAAATCCGTGCTTGTAGGTAGGTGTGATATTGCCTTAACTTTCTGTCCATCAATGTAGTCAACTGTCTGTCAAAAGAATAAGAACTCGTTCACTTGATGTACGTTTTCTGTTTACCCTTCAGACTTTTTAAATCTTATATATTCATATTCTTTTGCTTGTTGATAAATGTTTCAGTGTGAAACTATTTCAGCAGAACAACCTTGCTCATCATACAAACAATTTATGGAGTACAGGAGATCAAAATCAAAAGAACGGCACTCTTTAAGCTTTGGGTCTTAACTCAAATAAACCAAGCAAACCGGTTCAGGTAAATTTTCTTTCTACTTCCATAATCCTCTGACATAAATCAGGTCACGGGGCAGTTACCTCAGAAGGGAAAACTAGACTACTTGTGACAACACATGTGAAATTGTATCAGAAAAACATAGTATGTTTATACTATGTCTTTACAGAAGGCCAGGCTGCTGTGTCTGTAGGGGATGTGTTGATGTTTGCAAGGGGGCTGACATCATTTCCCCTTTCTGGATTGGAGCCACAGCTAAAGCTGGAGTTCCTGGAGGAATCTTTATTACCAAAGGCAAATGAAAGCCTCAGCACCTTAAAACTGCCTCTGATAGACTCATACCATGTGTTTAAAGGTCCTGTATCATGAAAAATCTACTTTTTGGAGCTTTTAACCATGTTTTGGTGCTATTTCTTTATTTAAAAGATCTCCAGAGTGGTTTTTGGCTTAATTCGTGCATTCCTGAGTAATCCTCCTGAATCCTGCGCTCTGAGTAGCTGCT
Source organism: Pachypanchax playfairii (assembly GCA_006937955.1). Taxonomy (NCBI): domain Eukaryota; kingdom Metazoa; phylum Chordata; class Actinopteri; order Cyprinodontiformes; family Aplocheilidae; genus Pachypanchax; species Pachypanchax playfairii. The sequence continues at coordinate 1,095,172 of SSNP01000157.1, read as the reverse complement.
TTACTCTCTCATGTAAGCTGAGTTGAGCCCCGTTACGTCACGGTGTCGCATCAGGAAGTTCCTGACCAATCCCTGCTGCCCCTGTCGTAAAAAAACAATCTCCCTTTTTTTCAGGTACGAGGCGAGCTGTGAGAGTCCAAAGCAATTTGTCAGGAGCTCATCACAGCAGATGTCTTAACCTGCAGCCCAAAGTTCCCGCAATTCAACCACCTGCTGTTCCTTTTTAGCATGAGCTGCTAATAAAGACTCAACTCGACCCTGCTAATCACATGTCAGTATGAATCCAGCTTAACGGCTGAGCTCCACATCACTGCAGCCCGTCCCACCACCGGATAAAAGACACAGCGCTCAGTCATACGTCCCGTTTGCCACGAGCTCCTGCTAGCCTCGCTGCTGCAGTTTATCCGCCTCAGTAATTCAGCCTTTTCCTCAGACCTGTCCCGGTTGATCTCTCTCTCAGTCCGCCCCACTCTCGGCTGCTGGTCTCGCAGTCAGCGAGTACAGTCGCGGCCTCCAGAAACCCGCTCCTCGCCTATGACCTGTCTCACCTCACCCGTCCGATCTCAGTCTTGGTGTCATCTCCCGGGTTGGCTCGCATCCAGTTGCGAGTGGACTGTGCTTCCCTCCAGATGCTCCTCACCACCGAGCGTCCTCTGACAAATTAGCACCTCCATTTCGTTGTATTTCATTCTGAAAAATGGTTTGTCGAAAATGTGCATTTGGTTGCGAGAGTTACGCCGGGCTCACACTGCATCCGGATCCGGTCCGGTGCGGACCCCGCAGGTATTCCGTTAGATTAAAATCCCTTTAGAAGGCTCACACTAGCTCCGTGCGGTGCGGGTCCGGTTACGGAGGCTGTACTGCACTACGGAAAGAATCCGCAAGGATCAATTTTTTCCGGACGCCGGAGTCACTCCGCGTCAAGTTTGATGAAATCTGACGAACTATACAGGAAGTGTGGCTTGAATATCCGGTGTTTTTTCAAAATAAACGAGTGTACAAACAATTGTAACTTGACTCTTCTTTTTAGACAGCACACGCGCTAATAGGAAATGTAAACATTACATCACACCCGGTGACACAGGGTCCCGAAAGCCTGCAGCACAACACATTTTCACACATTTGCTAAATAATGGACGTGTTCTCGTGTGAAGTCCCGACAAAACGATAACCCACGTGAACTTCTGTTCTCGCAGGTGACGTTTTACGCACCCAGCACCGGAGCTGACCGCACTCCCTATCCGGAGCAGATGTGAGTGGTAGCTTGCGGAAAAACCGCACCGAAGCCGGACCGAAGCCGTTCCGTAGGCAGTGTGAGCCCGGCGTTACAGGACTTTATTCAATGTTCGTAAACAGCCCAATCGCACTCACAGTTGGGAGGCGGGGTTTTAGGTAAACCGAGCGTTTTACTTCCTGGTCAAAGAATAACTCGAGAATATAAGTTATATTTCAGGACAAATGAAGTGAATATAACTCCAACAGTAAGGTTTTATCATATATGTGCCGATCCCATACGTTGAAAACTGTAAAATAGCATGATACAGTCCCTTTAAATCACAAATTGACTTTGGAATACTGAATTCTCCAGGATTTGACTGCTTCTGAGTTATGTGACATGATGACCTGAGGGTTCAAACTTGTTAGATTTTTTGTTCTCAGATTCAGAATAGTTTTTGTAAGTGTACCTGCTTGTGTGTGTGTAAGAGTGTGTGCGTGCGTGTGTGTGAGCGTTGTGTATGAGTGTGTGCATGTGAGTTGTGCGAGTGTGTGTGTGTTGTTTGTGAGTGAGAGAGAGAGAGCGTGTGTGTGAAACTGTGTGTGTGTGAGAGAGAGTGCGTAAAAGTGTGTGTATGAGAGTCCGTGTGTGTGTGTGTTGTGGGGGTTATTTGGCAGTAGCTATGCTTTAGAATATTTAAGCGCCAAGAGGATCACATTGACAAGGCTTTCCCTTTATTTAATAAAGTCCCTCTATTTTTCATTTCTTTTAAAGAAGCCCTTCCATTAAAAACGTTTTTTCTGAGGTTTCTGTTGAATATTTTAGCTCCACAGGTGTTCTTACCTTCATAGTGGGCGTGAAAACAGGTCAATAACTTTTTTTTCAGTTTGTATCTCTCAAACTACGCAGGTGGCGATAACACCCGAGTTCAAACGGCCGGTACTTGTTTCGTTACAACTCCTTTGTTCGTTAGTATTCACCAGCTCCCACGTACTAGAAACCACGCCTAGCATGCTGCTGCCAAAAGCTGTAGCATAAGACGTAGCAAACAGGAAAAGAGAACGTCTGGTGTTGCCATGCGCAGCGGGGAAGTAAACAGTATACCTTGCTCTTATAGGCTAGTTTGTTAGCCAATCTGAGTCCAGCAAATTCAAATAATGAATATTAAAGACTGTATATGTCTTTGTTCAGTTTGTTTGTACTTAACAGTCAGTTATTAATAATTTTAGGCTATAATATAGTCCAGGCTGGTTGATATGTTTTTGACAGTGCATTTAAAAATATACTTTAGTCGAAATCAACAACTGATGGGCACAGGTTCATCAGAGCCCAAGAGACGAGTTCAGTCTTACCAATGGTACAATAACTATCATTATCTTTGCACATCAAGAAATCAACTGGCAGTATTCCATCCAAAAGGTATATTTCTGATGCATGTTACCGATCACACACTCAACATGATTCTAGATATGGGCAATTTTCCTTGTTTCTAAGTCAACAGAAGATAACTGGGACTTTCCACATGTGAAGGCTAGAATTTTTACATGAGCCATTTTATTATTTTTTTATTATTATTATTTTATTAAGTAAATAGCTTGATATGAATTATATTATTATCATCACATTGAAAAATAAGTTAAGAGCCGCTGATAACAATTCACTTACCTGAAGAATTGACTGAAAAAATTCCGATGTTGTCCAGATTTTTGCCTCATAGATCCTGGTTTAGCTTCATTAACCACAAGCGCGGTCTGACCGATTGTACAGCCAAAAAACATGGCAATAATTCACCGTTTCCTTTTGTTCAACATTTGGAATCTTCTTGAGTTCGTGTGCTTTGTTTACCTCCAATTATCTCCAATAGCGACTTCCGATTTGATGTCGCTGTGATTACGCGGCATGAAACCTCCGTACAGAAGAGACGCAAGACGAGTGTTGTTTTGTGTTTTCAGTTTCCATCTTAGAGCAATTTAGGTAAAATCAGTGAAAAAGTCATTTTCTGTTTTTCTTATTTAGAGATGAAAAACAAAAATTGTTTTTGTGAATCAATTTGTAACAGATAACAAAATATAAGTGGTTTTCCGTTTTTCTGCAGTTTAATTTTGAAACAAAAATCCAATGGCCCCGACGTGCATGGACCAGTTAGCAATTCACAGTGCTGTTCATAATGTCTCAGTATTACTGTGTTCATTTAAGAAAATGCAATAAATACACATTCCTGTGCAATCCATTTGCCTTTTAATTTTCTCTTTGGTATTTTGTTATTCCAAACAATTACTGATGTTTCACTGCCACACTTTGGTAAACAGGCATCAGCTAGTTACTTAAATGTTACTGCTAATAAGTATACATTTTACAAAAAAAAGGGGGGTCACGTAAGGAAAGTGCTAATAGTAAAGAAACTGTAAAACCACTAAGATTCTTCAACATCATACAACTAAAAAAAAAAAACTTGCATTTATTCTTTTGAATTCACCCTGGTTTAGAACTGAGCAATTCTTTTATTTTTAAGTAGAGTTGTGTAGCAGAATCCCAGTTTTCTGGCTCTTGAAAATGATTGTGCTCCATAACTAAGTTCAGGTACTCCTGTATATTTGGATCTCCACATGGAGTAAGTGAAAGCCTGGACTCTGGGAAAGCATTCAGCCCAACTTGTTGAATCAGAAAGTCACAATCCTTGGATCCATACCTGAATAAAATGGAAGACAACAGTTTTATTTAAATCTACCAGCCCCCCTAAACCACCACAAAAATAACTTCAATAATTAATAGATAGTACAGCTCATTGGGCACTCCGCCTGGGCATGAAGCTGTTCTTGAAGGACGAATCTGGTGACTGTTCTACAGTCTCACACACTCATCTACACTGTAAGAAAAATCTGTGTTTTAACAGTTGAATGTCTGTAGATTTTGACAGATAATGTCCATATATGAGATTCACAGGTTTATTTCCGTAAATTAACATCACGAATTGCATTCTGGGATTTTGATCTTCAACTACGTCTCTTGGCGGCAAAGGTGCGGAGCATCTGCATTTAATTTGCGGTAAGGAAAAAAAGTATTAATTGTGGTAATAACAGTTCGGTAGAAAATATCATTGATAAAACAACTGTTTTGATAGCATTAGGTCTGAAAGAGTTTGAAACGTAATATTCTGGGACAGTCACGACGAGTAAAATACAGCACAGATAACGCATTTGTTTGTTAGCTAGCGCTTACAGTTAGTCATAATGTTACTTATATACTAGGAGTTGTAGACTACTGTAAATGAAAACACTTGGTTTGATTATTTTAAATACAGTAACCAAAAGCTGAATTAATTGTTTGCCAGGTTTAAAAAAAGCCACTTTGAATGAGAGTCTGTCGTGATAATGATCACTTGTGCATTGAGTAGTTTGAATTTACAGTAGAAATTATAGTATTTTCTGTCCACCGGCATGACGCGTCATAACTCCACCCCCTCTGTGCGGTGTGTGTGTTGATGCAGGTGTCTCTGCCTCGTTGGGCGCAGTTGACTCTCCATGTTCAGGTAAGCCATGTATTTGAAATAGGTAACTATTTTCTTGGTAAAATTTCAAATGTAATCCGTAGTAAAAGTTTATATTAAGCTTTTACGTCAGTCAAATGCTGCTGTGAAGCGTCCACTATATCCACAGCGCTTCTCTTTTGTCAATGAGCGCTTGAAAGTAACCATGGCAATGAAGACTAGTAGTTTTAAAATATAATCATTAGTATCTGTCATAATAAAGTGTTATGAAAAACATTCCTGATGTATTTGTTTGTGTAAAATTGGTCAAAAAATGGTTTTAACACGTTGGTCCTCAATGCTCCGTGTAGTGACGTCGAATGTTTGCGCGGCCTCGAGACCCCGTTGTTACTTTTCAGCGACATAAACATGTCATCTGATCAACCTTTTATGTTTTGTTCCCGAGCGAAACATTAATGAGGAGGACAGCACTAACAATGTTTCACAAAACGAGCTTCATAATGAAGAGCAAAGAGAACGACGTGAGGCGAGAGCGGGACAAAAGCAGTGCTGTGTGTGTCACAACTGTGCGGCAACTGCGTTCCCACAGAGCCCAGAGGGGGTCTTGTCATTATGAGCTCCTGGTTTTGTCACCAGATGTTCGTGGTCGATTGCCTCAACTGAGACGCCTTATGGGCTGCCCTCGTGTCATACTTTATCTGTTGATTATCAAACATCTAACACATTTAGGAGCTCATGACACTTTTCCTCTCGGTTTTCGTGGGGACGCAGTTTCCGCACAGTTGCGACACACAGCACTGGTTTTGTCCCGCTCTCGCCTCACATCGTCCTTTTTGCTCTTCATTATGAAGCTCGTTTTGTGAAACATTGTTAGTGCTGCCCTCCTCATTAATGTCTCGCTCNGTAAGGAAAGTGCTAATAGTAAAGAAACTGTAAAACCACTAAGATTCTTCAACATCATACAACTAAAAAAAAAAAACTTGCATTTATTCTTTTGAATTCACCCTGGTTTAGAACTGAGCAATTCTTTTATTTTTAAGTAGAGTTGTGTAGCAGAATCCCAGTTTTCTGGCTCTTGAAAATGATTGTGCTCCATAACTAAGTTCAGGTACTCCTGTATATTTGGATCTCCACATGGAGTAAGTGAAAGCCTGGACTCTGGGAAAGCATTCAGCCCAACTTGTTGAATCAGAAAGTCACAATCCTTGGATCCATACCTGAATAAAATGGAAGACAACAGTTTTATTTAAATCTACCAGCCCCCCTAAACCACCACAAAAATAACTTCAATAATTAATAGATAGTACAGCTCATTGGGCACTCCGCCTGGGCATGAAGCTGTTCTTGAAGGACGAATCTGGTGACTGTTCTACAGTCTCACACACTCGGTCCTATGAACAGTATCACCAAAGCAAAACATCAACAGACACTGAGTGCGTTTACATGCAGCCAATAACCCTTTTAAAACCCAAATATTTGCAATAGCCCGGTTCCACACGGCCATGTAAACACCGGCAAAAACCTGAATATGCTCATAACTGGGTTTTTAAAAACATGGTTTTTACCCCTGGGGTAACCCTTTTCTAACCCGAATATTTAGTCATGTAAACGCGTATCGGGATAACTCCATCAAAATGTGTGTTTAGCGCATGCTCTATTCGCAAGGAATCTTGGTCTTTTGAGTAGAGAGACTGCGCCAGTACGCCAAAAGTAAACAAGTCGAGGTCAACATGGCGAGATGCAGCACAGAACTACACTTTTGGAGCGAGGGGGAAACTAATTTTTTCATCGGTCTGGTGAAAAGTATGAACATTCTGTGTTTTGTTGATGGCAGAAAGTACAGAGATAGCGATGTTGTTGTTTTTGGATACAGGAAGAAGAATCGGAAATGACGCATATTGCGTCCTGAAGTAGTCCATACGTCCGGACGCTACCCCAACATCTGCGTTTAAATCGGGTTATTACAAGTTTCATGTATACAGGGGTAACTCTCTCTACTTATGAATGTAAACAGGTTATTCTGAACATTTCAGAAACCCGAATACTGACTTTAACCCGACCATAACCCGAATATTGGCTGCATGTAAACATAGTCACTGATGCTCATGACTTCCGTTCAAGAGTCCTGCATCCCTGAGATCTGCAAAAAGCTCCATCCAAAACTGAGCCCCGAAAAAACATTAGGAGATTTAAAATGTCATTAAATTTTGTAGAACTTAGAAGAATCAAATATTACCTCCTCTTTCAATAAATGGACCACCAGAACTCAATTTGCTGATTGTTGGTAGGTGAACCAAACATGTGGCTGGACTCTCCGCTGTAGCGATCATCATGATGGTGACGTAGTGAACACCGAGCAAAAGCCATGATGCCGTTTTCAGTGCCACAATCAGTTCTCATAGGTACAAGACCAAGTTTTTGCACACAGCACAAGAAATAGTGAGCAATAATTGTTGGATTATTATTAGTTGGTCCACATTTGAGCCACAGAACTTTGTGTGCAAATCCATCTATGCATCCTGAAGTGGCCAAACCGAAAGGTTTAGGTTTGTCATATTCATCTGCATAGTTGGGTCCCAGGGAATGATAGGTTCTTCTGATGAATCTTTAGCGTGCTCTCCTCTCACATCCTCGAGAATTTGTAAATTCATAACAGCATCTGTCTTCACTTTAAGATTGTGCTTCTGTTTAAGTGTATGCCACGTGGTTCTGTACCCAAATAGTTGGCCAGCTCTACGAAGTTCTGCTCTGATTGCATTAATTATAGTTGCTCTGGAGCTATAATATTTTCTTTGGTACAGCTATTTAGTTTACTTTAGAGAGCTCTCAAACTCGTCTTTACACCATGTAAACTTATCATGTCCAAGATTACGCCACATGAGTGACCCTCGCTAAAATAATTCATGCAATATTGGAGGATGTTATGTGGATCAGACCGTTTGTCTGACACGTTTGATCCTTCCATCTGGTCTGCGTTCCGTAAAAGTTCCAGTGACTGTTCAAATGAAGAAGAAAAATTGTATTAATTGGCTAAAGTTTACCCTGCAAAAGGGGCAAAACATGGTTAAGTGAGTGTTACTGCCTAGAAATATCTGTTAGTTTTAAATAATTTTCCTTTAAATTGATAGACTCAAGTACAGCAAGATTTCATTTATTAGTTTAATCTATTTTATCTTTCTGTGTTATTTATGTTTAAAATTTATGGCATAGTTATTTTTGTTCAGGCACTAGAGAGGAGAACTGAGTTTGTATTACGTCACTACTAGTTGGAGAAGGAGAGTAGTCCAGTGAGAACTGTTGATGTGAACACATTCTTGAACAATCCAGAAAAAAAAATATTGCAGCGTTGGGCAAATAAAGTTGCCAAACTGAAGACAGAGTCCTGTCCATTTCATGCAGGCAACATAATTTTGGTGTTTCTGCCCGGTTTGATTGTTCTCCACAACGCCGAGCAAGTGAAGAGGAAAAACGTGAGTTACGGTGATTGCTAATCATGGTAACCCCCTGTTAGCCTGGAATGCTAATGCCCCAAACGAGACAGGTTGTATCACGGGAGAAGTAACGATACGGTGATAAACGTATGTCCCCTGCTTGGGAAGGTGCATTTGATGACACAGAGGAAAAGTTACTATCGCTGTCCGGATCGGAATTAAATGATATCTGTACTTGATTGGGTATCACAATCAGTGAGGCTGAAAAAGACTTACCCCGCAAGCTGAGAAGATTTATGTTGAAGTTTATTGAGAGTGAAGATATTACCTCACTGGAAGATGAAGGCATGTCCATTTTGTTAACATTAAATGACCAAATAGATGAAATAAAAGGAAGGGATGCAAACCCCGATACAGCTCAGCCACTGCAGACTGAGCAACACGGGTACTGCATCAATAGAGGTAAATGGGGAAAAAGACTGTATTTTCACCCCGAAATCGGCTGATACCACGACTGCACTAAACACCAACCTGTTCCATCCACTCTACAGAAGAGATTTTAAAATAGGACCAATTGGTGAACCAAATCAAAAAGATAAATTAGGATATGCCAGCTTGGAGAGACAAATTCAACGAGCTTTGAAAAAGGGATATGACGAAGGGGAAATAGTGGAGGCTGTTATCCAGGCTATTGTCCCGGGAACCAAACTGAAGAGTTATCTTGAAAGTAGAGATGATCTCACATTACAAGCACTGAGACAGTAACTGCAAACTCATTTTATTGAAAAAGATGCCACTGAGTTGTACCATTCTCTCACCCGTGCAGTACAAGAACCAAAAGAAACTCCAATTCAGTTTTTGGTGCGAGCAATGGATTTGAGACAGCAGGTTGTATTTGTGTAGGAAAGAGTTGAGTCTGGACTGAAGTATAGCTCAGAGCTGATCCAAAACCAGTTTCTGAAAACAGTAATTACTGGTCTCCAAAATGACACCATCCGAACAGATCTGAAATCCTATTTGCGGGATCCAAAGGTTAAAGATGAAGATCTGATGGAAAAAATGACAGTTGCTTACACTCTGGAAATGGAGAGGAAAAGTAAATTGTCCAGTGCAGGAAAAGTAAGAACAATTAAAGTGGCAACTGTCAGCAATGAAGCTGAAGGTACCCCACAATATGAACCAAGCACCAAAAAGTGAAATGCCTAAACGTGACACATTGATGGAAAAAGTGGACCAGGGCAACAAAGCTATCTGTGAAGCTATCCACTCCCTTTCCGCACAGATTGCAGGCCTAAATCACAACCCTCAACGCCAACCAACAAGAGTAAGCGAATAACCAGGTTGGAAATATCAACCGCGATCAAGACCAGCAGAAAAAAGATGTAAACAATGTCAAGCTTTAAATGCCAAAGTAAAATGTAACCACTGTTATAAATGTGGCAGTACAGAACATTGGGCAGCAGGGTGCCGTACCAAGAATGTGTCAGCTGTCAGCAACAAGATTGAAATCCCGCTAAACAACAGAGAAGAGATGGAACAAATGAGCCATGTTCATCTGAAAAGCCATCTAAATAGAAAGCAGGAGAGAACAGCAGAGCTGGTGGGAAGAAGATGTCTGGTTCAAGGTTCTATGAACGGTGTTGAAACAACAGTGCTGTGGGACACAGGATCACAAGTGTCAATTGTTGGAGCGGACTGGAAAAGACAACACCTCCCAGATGTTGAAGTGAGGCCAGTAGGAGAACTGCTTGATGAAGGAGTGTTGGATCTCTCCGCAGCAAATGGAAGGGAGATCCCATATGAAGGATAGATTGGTATTGACTTTACCTTGTCCCAAAGTGATGCAGCTGAAACAGTGGAAACACCGGTCCTGGTTCCCACTCTGGTCGCCAGCAGTAACATTGAATGCCCCATCATCGGATTTAATGTGATAGAAGAGTTGGCTCTGAGAAAAGGTAAAGATCACACATCTTCTGCACTGTTGGTCCAGAGGCTTTGTTCTGCACTTAGTGTTAGAAACAAGACAGCAAAAGCTGTCCTGTCAGTGTTTAAAAAACAAACCCAGAAAACTCCCCCAACATAGCAAGAGTGGGTTGACGTGCTGTGGCCGTTCCAAAACACACAGCGATGGAAGTGGGTTGCTGTCACCCAAGAAAGGAAGTGTTACATGGCTCACAACTGGTGTTGCAACCGAATCAGGAGACACCATGGGCTGAGGGACTAGTTATCAGAGAACAGTTAATTCAAATTCCATGTCAAGATCATGGTAAGATATCAGTGACTGTTGAAAATCTAACTGACCATGATATTACCCTGTGTGGCCGAACAATACTCGATTGGTTGTAGAATGTTGATTCAGTCTCTCCACTAGAAACCAAGCGGGTGGAGGGCCAGGAGTTCTTGCCATCGCAAAGTGTTATGACCAACCAGGAAGAGCAGCCCAGCCCTTCAGCACCGACAGGTCACCTGTCAGAAGACCAACAGCAACAGGTAACACAGATGTTCAGAGAAGAGTATGATGTGTTTGCAAGGGATGACTGGGACACAAGAGAAATACAAGATACTTGCCTGCAGATTGATAGTGAGCCCAGCAGCCCGAACCCAGCTGGTCGTCCCAGAGTCTCTAAAACCAACCATCTATAAACATCTGCACGGAGATATGAGACATCTGGGTTCAGACAGAATGGTCGCCCTGGCAAGAGCTCGCTTCTATTGGCCAAAAATGAGGCAAGAAATTGAACACATTACTCAAGTGTGCCGATGTATGAAAAAAAGAGACCTAATAGAGTGATTAGAACACCCGTTCAGAGCATTAAAACATTGGTCCCATTTGAGATGATCTCGATGGACTACTTGCATTTGGAGAAATGCAAGGGAGGTGAAGAATATATTCTTGTGGTGGTGGATCATTTCACCAAATACGCACAAGCCTATGCGACCAAAGATAAGTCTGGAAAACCTGCGGCAAAAAAACTGTTTGATGACTTCATTATGCGATTTGGGTTCCCATCCAGAATTCACCACGACCAGGGTAGAGAGTTTGAAAATAGCCTCTTCAACAAGCTTCAAAGTTTCTGTGGTATTCGCCCATCTCACACTACACCCTATCATCCTCAAGCAAATCCTGCAGACCGCTTCAATAGGACTTTGCTTGGAATGTTGCGTATGCTGGAAGAGACACAGAAATCGAGATGGAAGGAGCACTTAAATAAAGTGGTTCATGCATACAACTCAACTGTTCATGAAGCAACTGGATTTTCTCCATTTTATCTCCTCTTCGGTCGTGAACCAACCCTCCCTGTCAACCTGATCTTTCAAAATGGGAAAAAGGGAGTCAATCAGTCACATGACAGCTACGCTGAGAGATGGAGAGAATCTATGTGAGAGGAAAACTGAATTTGTATTACGTCACTACTAGTTGGAGAAGGAGAGTAGTCCAGTGAGAACTGTTGATGTGAACACATTCTTGATGCCCGGCTGCCTCAGAGAACAATCCAGAAAAAAAAATATTGCAGCGTGGGGCAAATAAAGTTGCCAAACTGAAGACAGAGTCCTGTCCATTTCATGAGGGCAACATGAGCCACAAGTGCGCTCTGTGCAGTCAAACATTTGCGTGTTCCTTCTTCCTACAAACTAACGACATCGTTTCAACACTTCCGGCATTTGGGAAATTCCCTATTTTGAGCAAAATTATCTGCTGCCATGGTCTTCTTGTATTTTCATTGCAATGATTTCAAAACTTTTTTATTCTATTTAAAAACTTCTGCGATTGTCACAGACAGCATCTTGTGTCACACAAGACGTAAAGTGGTGATTGGTTGGTTGTAAGGAAATGTCTTTGGATGCAATGCGCAGCCACAATGTCATTACTGTTATAATTAAGAAGTTTAACTGCATAAGCAAGTGATCAAATCATTGTACATTATTGGATTTGTGGAAATATTGATCGTACTTAAGGGTACATTATTGCACAAATACCATAATTATTGTACATCTGGCAACACTGGCTCACAACAGCAACAGGAAGGTGGGGCAGGCGGGGCCACAATACGGCCTTGCTACAGATTCTCGCGTGATTAAGCCTATCGATGTGATTGGGCTGTTTACAGATCCAGAGTCAGTTTTTGTAATAGACACAATAGCATAAACCTGTAAGTGCTGAGGGGGAATCTGATTTCAGAAGTGTTTAAAATCATGTAATTGACATGGGAAAGTCCCTGCAAAAGACAGTGTTACTGGAGGCAATGTAAAATTATCGTACATTTGGGGATTTCTTAAATTATTGATCGTACATCGTACAGAGCCCAAAATTATGGTACAAATACGATAATTATTGTACATAGGGCAACACTGCCTGGGTTATCTGCTAACAAATACTTGCTCACCTGTGGTCACATGATTTTAGTGAAGCTGACCCCCGAGCGGACCCGGCGGCATGGGCGGGCATTAGGGGGCAGTGCCCCCCCTGGGAGTCAGCTGTGCCCGCCCTGGCCAGGACTAAAAGCAAAGTTTTTCGGTTTTGTGGGCCTTTTTTATGGTTTTCTTTTTTTATGTCAGAGTAGCCATCTTCTCTTAAACCTAGCTATGTATCGTGATATGTCAATTCTACAATCCAATCAACGAACGAAAGCAGCGCATCATAGCCAATTATAGATAGAAGAGGGCGGGCTTTGAGTTGCTTAGAGACAAACTGTTGTGGTGGATACTGGGGGAGTCCGAGTGGGAAATTACCGCAAGTTACTGCGCGGATATGAGTATATTAAAGTATTTCCATAAAAATATAAGTACAAGTGACAGTGCGGCAGACGCAAGAGAGCAGGACACAGCACTATGCAGCTCCACTTCACCTGGAAACCGAATGACCGAAGTCAACAGTCATGCTAGGACGGTTAGCTACAGCAGCTAGGGAGCACGAGGAGCAGCGCCAAGCAGCGTGACAAATCTACAGCAAATAAATGATGATGCCAACAACAACAACACAAGCACCGAGATCCATCATGGTAACATTACTGCAGCGAAGAACAGCAACAGGCCACTGCAGCCCAGTGACATTGGCATAGAAAAACCCCAAAGGCCACTCATGCGGAACTTTCCTGCGCGCCTTATCTCAGGTAAAAAACGGTCATTCTGCAGTTCTTGGTATAGAAACTTTCCCTGGCTGGAGTATTCCATTCAAGCAGATGCTGCATACTGCTACCCATGCAGAATGTTTCAGGGACAAGGACCCAGGCCCACTGATGCAACTTTCAGTCAAACTGGTTTTCATGACTGGAAGCATGCAGTGGAAAAAGGAAAGGGACTGAACAAACATGCTGCCTCCAAAGAACATTTGACTTGTGAGGTCATGTGGAGGGACAAGGAAAAACGAATTCACTCAAATAAGGAAATATCAACTTTAGTTAATGCAGATCAACTACAGCGCAACAGATACTACGTTTCTGCAATTATTGATGTTGTTGAGTTCCTTGCTGTGAACCAGCTGCCCTTCAGAGGAGACCATGATGCATTCATTGCAATTAATAAGGATGGATGTGGACTATTTTTGTCTCTTCTGGAGTTTTCATTGAGGAAAGATTCAGAATTAGCAAAGATAGCAAAAACTATACCTCGCAATGCAACATACACAAGTCATGACATTCAAAATGACTTAATAGATATAATGAGTGCTTTAGTAAGAGGGCATGTTGTGGAAGAAGTTGGTGAATCGTTCTTCACATTAAAAGCAGATGGAACTAGAGACCCAACAGGGAGAAAATATCTCCATAGTTCTCCGCTTTATAAATGAACTATGTGACCCAACTGAACGCCTCCTAACTATAGCCACTGCTGACCAGGGAGATGCAGTTACATTGACTGAAACCATCGTGAAAGAACTGACCACAGCTGGCCTGAGCCCTGAGAAAATCCTCAGTCAGGTGTATGATGGTGCCTCCCTGATGTTGGGTAAACATGGAGGAGTACAAAAGCTGCTCCAACAAAAACTGGACAGAGAGATACCATATGTCCACTGTTATAATCACCAGCTGCATTTGGTGGTCACCCAAGCTCTGGCAGTTGAAAAGGCTGTGATGGACTTCTTTAGTACATGTAACTTGCTGTACAAGTTCTGCAGAAAACCAACGGTTGCCATTCTCTATAAAGGAGAGACACTTAAGCGCCTTCTGGACCAACGCTGGTGTGGACATTTTGCAACAGGTATATTGAATATGTTGTTTAAGTAACAATGATGCTGAATGCTTGCGTGACTCCACCACCTGAAGACATTAATGATTTATGTTCTCTGTTTTGCAGTCTCAGTCATTCTGAAATCTTATGATGACTTATCCACACTGCTTAAAGAGATCACCAGCAACCGGGCATTTGGAGCAGATCTACGCATTGAAGCAGCAGGATTGCGGCAAAGCATTTCTGAACCCAGCTTTAAGTTTCTTGCGGAGATGGTGTACAAGATCCTTGCATATCTTGACCCCCCAAACAAGATGTTACAGTCTGAAGACATGGATCTGCTGACAGGTGAAGGAGGATCATATATTTTTTAATATAAACAGTGCAATAAATATACCTATCCTGAGCAAAATCACATTGTGTTAGTTTTAACTGTACTTCTCAAAGTAGAAGTAATATGAGATTTACAACAAACTTATTAAGCTCTTATTAGATTTGTATTAAACTCTTTTCAATTTTTAGAAGTCGCTTAAAATCTAACCAATGTTTAAGAATCTTTTTACATCGCCCAGTTTATTTCTTAACTTTGTAGAATTTACCACTTACAGTATCTTGAAAATCAATCATTTTAAATTGTCATGGGCATCACCATAGGAAAAGTTGAATGGATATGTCTGTGTTCTCTTTTGTGTCATGCAATGCTGCACTGTAAATTGTTGTAATCTGTACAGTAACAATGAGGGGGTTTGTCTTTTCTTCCAGGTTTTCAGCTCATCAGCAGTGCATGCACCTGTCTTGAGAATATTCGCACTGAGGGGGAATTTCAGGTAATCCTAGCACAGTGTGAGAGTGTCACAACAAGGCCATCAAAGAGAAGACGCACACAAAGCTCTGCCCTTGCTGACTATGTGGTGGAAGAATTCAGCACACATGTAGACTGTAATGATGAAACAGAGCTACGTAGGATTTATTTCAGTTGCACCGACTCAGTCTGTGGGGAAATGAAAAATCGATTCGGGAAACATAACTGTGACCTGATGGAGGCACTCAATGCCCTGGATCCTGCGCAAGCAACATTCTTGGATGTCACCAAGGTGAAGCCGTTACTTGACCTGACCAAGACACCTGCTGTGGACTCTGAATTCGAGGTGGCTCGCAACTTCCTTGGCGCACAAATGAAAGACTCTGCTCCACCAAATGAGGCAAAATGGACAATGAAACAGGTGATTAAGACTAGGCAAAATTCATTATAATTTTTGCTACGTTTAAAAATCCAAAGCTACAAATCTCCTTTTAAAATAATTAAAAAGCTGATGTTGTCATGGAATTATCATTTGGGACTTCTAAAATATATTGCATCAAACAGTCAAACATATCACACAGTACACCTATCATGATTTGGTTCAATAAGAGAAAAATGTGATTATTTAATGTGATGTTTGTTGCATACATATTTAATGTATATTGTCATCAGGAAAATCATAATAGTTATCATGATATTGATTTCAGCATTATGTCTCAATCCTTACAGATTTTGAAACAGTTCCAGAGGCCGCTGGAAGCAATGCCTACTGTCCTCACCGCATTTAAACATGGACTGACTTTTGGAGCCAGCACTGCATTCTGTGAAAATTCATTTTCCACTCTTAAAAATGTTTTCTCAGAGCATCGCCTGACTATGCTTCATCAGCGTAAGGCTAACCTCATCCAGTTGGCATTTGAGAAGGACTTGACTCAGAAATTTAGGAATGAGTGGGAAGGACAGGGTTTTAAGGAGGTTTCACACTGTACACAAACTCCGCCTGCCACTTTACTGAAAAGGGTTAACCACCCCACCCACCTCCTACACACACATACACTTCACAGATACTCCATCAATACTCCTTGTCAAACTTTACTTTCTTTACTTGCTGGCAGATGGGTCATGCTGCTTTGTTCTGCTCCTTGTGCTCCCTAGCTGCTGTAGCTAACTCCCCTAGCATGACTGTTTACATCACTGTTCAGATTGACATCAGTGCTTGTTTTTACAAGAAGTCAAACTGTATGGTGCTGCTTTCTGTATGCCCTAGCCCCTGTTTTTGACTGAGTTTAATAAATGGACACAGCACCACTGTATTATGTTTTGTTTGTTTTTTATGTTTTAAGATGAGCTGCGCCTTTTTATTGAGAGAAATTTGTCAATACAGTCAGAGTGGCAACAGAGCCAATGTTTAGCTTGAGGCAGATAATATGTAATTTGAAAATGTGTGCCCCCCTGAAAAAATGCAATGCCCACCCTCTAATTTTTTGCTGCAGCTGGGTCTGACTGGGGCCCATTGTCAGAAAAAACTAAGTATTAAGTACTAAGTAAAATTTAAGTATTCCTTGTCGTGAAAAATGAGCCTTCAGTTTTCTGATCACCGTACTCGACTTAGTATCTAGTAGGTAATCTATCTTCCAAAAGTTGGAATAGTAATCAACTGTTATTAGGTAATCTTTACCCTCAAATCTGAATAAATCTGTCCCAACTTTGACCCATGGTCTGCTGGTCAGCTCATGTGGTTTTAGATTCTCTTTCTTCTGATTTACATCTACAGATCGGCATATGTCACATTTGGCAATGTAATTCTTGATGTGGTCATTCATACCGTGCCAGAAGACACAGTCTCTTGCTCTCCTGAGGCATCCCTCTGTTCCAATGTGTGGTGAGTGTATTCTCTGTATGGCGTCTGCTTGGATTGCTTCTGGAATCACTACTCTCACCCTTGAAGACCAGTCCATCCTGTGTGCTCAGTTCATCTTGCACAGAATGAAATAGAGTTATTTCATCCAATAATGCCTTCTTACATGCCGGCCACCCTTTCTGTATTGTCTTTATTAGTGTTTGCAGTTTCTGGTCTGTTTTCGTTCCAGAACGTATTTTCTCCATGCTTTCTGTTGAAACAGGCACATAATTCACCATATTTACACAATCTGTCTCCAGTTCTGTCTGGCTTTTGCTGGTGTCTTGTAGGTATGCTCTACTCTGTGTGTTAGCGAGGAGCATGTCCCGGCCTGGAACATATGTTATGCTGATGTCGTAATTCTGTAGTCTTAACAGCATCCTTTGTAGTCTTTTAGGTGCCTGTAGTAATGGCTTCTTTATGATGCTTTCTAGTGGCTTGTGATCGGAATGCACTTTAACATAACGTCCGTGTACTGGTGGAATTTCTCCATGCCAAACACAATGGCCAAACTTTCCTTTTCAATTTGAGCATAACCTCTCTCTGTAATTGTGAGTGCACGGCTTGCAAATGCCACTGGTTTTCCTTTTTGAGTGAGAGCTGCTCCTAGCCCAGTCTCACTGGCATCACACTGCAGTGTTAGTTCCTTTGACTCCTTTTATGTCCGTTGGCCCTGCCTTTTCCCTGATGGCTCTCACCTTCTCTGGGTCAGCTTTTAGTCCCTCTGCGGTGAGTAGATGTCCGATGTATGGCACTTCCTGTCTTCGTAGTCTGAATTTGTCCACATTTATTTTGATGTTCTTTTTTCTGCATCTTTTCAGAAAGAATCTCAGGTTTCTGTCATGATCTTTCATGGCTTCCTCTGTTGTTTCTCCTTTTCCGATGATCAATATGTCATCAGCTATAATGTATGTGTCCAACAAGTTCTCCAATGCCTGCATTAGTTTGCGCTGAAAGACTTCAGGTGCTGGGCTGATCCCATCGGCATTCTTAGCCACCGGAAACAACCAAAAGGCGTTGCAAATGATGTTAGATGGCTTGACTCTTCCATAAGTTTAACATGCTAAAAGCCATGTTTCACTTTACACACTGTGAAGATCTTTGCTTCTGAAACCTCTGGCAGGATGTCCTCTATTGTTGGCAATGGAAAATGACTGCGCTTTAAAGCTTTGTTAAGCAGTCTTGGGTCAATACATATTCTCGGTTTTCCATTTGGTTTCTGCACTGTCACCATGGCGCTGATCCACGCCGTATTGCATTCCACTGGAGCAATAATTTCTCCATCTACTAGACTCATCAGCTCTCTTTTTAGTGGTTGCATCATCGACACAGGGACTCTGAGTTTTGGCAGTTTAACTGGCTGCACTGTTGTATCTATTTCCAGTCCATATTCTCCTTCTAAACATCCATTTCCGGTGAACATATCTCGAAACTCAGTCTTTATTTCCTCCAACTGTCACGGGCTCAGTGATTTTTGTGACCCACATGCTGGACTCAGACACAGACAAGCTTTCTCGGGTGCAAAGTGAAGGTTTATTTACAGGTATATGTACAAAGTGGAAATGTGCTCGGTGGTTTGGTGCGCTCAGGGAAGGTCCAGGAACTGCAAGGGATAAACAGGTTAGCAGGGTGTGTCTCAGGAGGTTCCAAACAGCAGAGGAGATTAGAATTAGTAATGGTTCCACTTTCAGAATTAGTGAGAACGTTGGAGGCAGAGAAAAGCTGTGACTCCCAGGAAGCTGGTATTAGTGGAGCTTGGAGGGAGGGCAGGTCCAGTGCAGTGCTGTGCAGGTAGGTGGAGGTCCAGGTGAGGGTGAGTGCGCTGGAGGGAGACAAACTGAGACGGAGACCAAACTTCAGGAACTCGGAAGAAAGTCTCAGAACACGTGGAGCAGGCAGCGGAGAAGTCCTGGTAAAAACAGGGTTATTTACAACAAGGAATAATAACAAGCTCAAAATATTCACAAATGCTCAAGGACTATCAGTAGGAAGGTTTGGCACACAGAAGCTACCATAAAGGTCAACAACCTTGGGACTCCATTCATTACGGCAATCCCTAACTAGAAAAGTTCCTGAAGAAACTTTGAGAGGGATTGCCACTCTGTGCGGGATTCTCAAACCCTCAGCCAATCAGACAGCTGCATTCATTCCACAGCTGACAGGTGCTGCAAATGTGATGACAAGGCAGAAAGATTCAGATTAACTGGGAAGTGTATTTGGTAAACGTAATGCTTTCAGATGTAATCCCATAGGGTTACAATAGGGGAAGGGTTTTTAATGAATTCCGTTGCTATGGTAACCCAAAATTTAACACACGCATGATGGTTCAGTTCCCCCGGTAGACCCGATCACTTTGATGTATCAGATGTTAACCCACATCCCATAGTGTCTGCTGTGAGCTGACCGGGTACGTTGATGGCGAATGGCGTTGCTATGGCAATACGGTAAAAGATATGTCAAAGTTGCTTCAATATTTTATAGACCAAGGTCTACTGAGCACATTAAAGTTGGAATGACATCTGTAGGTCAAAGCATGTCCGCACAGTAAGCGATCAAAAAGTGTGAATTTGGCTCAATGCTGTTGCCATGGTAACCCAAAATCCTTCAGAACCATGATAGAACATCGCTGGTCATCAACCCGGTCAGTTTGATGTGTCATTTGTGGGGTTATGTCTGACAGATGGGGCTGTAGGGCATTTCGGGTGGTGTTTTTGGCGAGCTGCGTTGCCATGGTAACCCTAAAATTCATTTAAACCCCATGGTTCACTTCTCCTTCCCTAACCGATCAATTTGACGTATCACACGTCATCACAGGTGGTTCTGTGTGCCCTATGTGTAAAACGGGCTATTCTGATGGCGTTTGACGTCACCACGGCCACGCGGTCTGAGTTTTGTACGAGATCTTTAAATCTAAAGTAGAACCATCCCTTGAGACCAGAAATGAGGTGGAACGGTGTCCGTAGGAGAAAGTATGTTGTCGCAGTAAGCTCTCGAAAAAGGTCACGTTTTTGGCGTTTTTCAGAGCGTTTTCCATTCATTTTCAATGGGAGGCGGGGTTTTTTGTGAATACCGTTTCCATGGCAACCCGAAACGCCACGAAACCAAGATCAATCACATCAGGTTTCCAATCCGGTTCGTATGACATATGATACGCGTCATAAAGTTTTACGGTTTGGGCTGGGGGGCATTTCGGGTGCACATTTTGGCGTGCTGCTTCGCCATGGTAACTCGGATCTAAAATAAAAGTAATTCCACACCTCCCGTGAACGAGCCGGTCGATTTGATGTATGAACCGCCTGGATCCGTCGCTCCGTTCGGGCCGCATTAATGTCTACGGAAGAATAATAAATAAATCTATAAATAAATCTAGTCAGAGACCCGCTTAGAGGTGTAGAATAATAGGTTTGCCATTTGAATGGAGTCCTATGCAAATGCATTGCAAAGCAATGCATTTGCATAGGACTCCATTCATTATGGCAATCCCTAACTAGAAAAGTTCCTGAAGAAACTTTGAGAGGGATTGCCACTCTGTGCGGGACTCTCAAACCCTCAGCCAATCAGACAGCTGAATTCATTCCACAGCTGACAGGTGCTGCAAATGTGATGACAAGACAGAAAGATTAGAATATGGGAGTGTATTGGGGAGAGGTGATGATTTCAGAGGTTTTTCCTAGAGGGTTACAATAAGGGTATGGTCTTTAATGGATTCCGTTGCTATGGTAACCCGAAATTTGAGGTACACATGATAGTTCAGTTCTCCTGGTCGACCTGATCACTTTGATGTATCACGTGTCAACCCACATCCCATAGCGTCTGCTGTGAGCTGAACGGGTGCATTGATGGCGAATGGCGTTGCTATGGCAATACGGTAAAAGATGTGTAAAAGTAGCTTCAATACCTTATAGTCCAATGTCTACTGAGCACATACAAGTTGGAATGACATCTGTAGGTCAAAGCATGTCCGCACAGTAAGCGATCAAAAAGTGTGAATTTGGCTCAATGCTGTTGCCATGGTAACCCAAAATCCTTCAGAACCATGATAGAACATCGCTGGTCATCAACCCGGTCAGTTTGATGTGTCATTTGTGGGGTTATGTCTGACAGATGGGGCTGTAGGGCATTTCGGGTGGTGTTTTTGGCGAGCTGCGTTGCCATGGTAACCCTAAAATTCATTTAAACCCCATGGTTCACTTCTCCTTCCCTAACCGATCAATTTGACGTATCACACGTCATCACAGGTGGTTCTGTGTGCCCTATGTGTAAAACGGGCTATTCTGATGGCGTTTGACGTCACCACGGCCACGCGGTCTGAGTTTTGTACGAGATCTTTAAATCTAAAGTAGAACCATCCCTTGAGACCAGAAATGAGGTGGAACGGTGTCCGTAGGAGAAAGTATGTTGTCGCAGTAAGCTCTCGAAAAAGGTCACGTTTTTGGCGTTTTTCAGAGCGTTTTCCATTCATTTTCAATGGGAGGCGGGGTTTTTTGTGAATACCGTTTCCATGGCAACCCGAAACGCCACNCGGTCGATTTGATGTATGAACCGCCTGGATCCGTCGCTCCGTTCGGGCCGCATTAATGTCTACGGAAGAATAATAAATAAATCTATAAATAAATCTAGTCAGAGACCCGCTTAGAGGTGTAGAATAATAGGTTTGCCATTTGAATGAAGTCCTATGCAAATGCATTGCGCATTTGCATAGGACTCCATTCATTATGGCAATCCCTAACTAGAAAAGTTCCTGAAGAAACTTTGAGAGGGATTGCCACTCTGTGCGGGACTCTCAAACCCTCAGCCAATCAGACAGCTGAATTCATTCCACAGCTGACAGGTGCTGCAAATGTGATGACAAGACAGAAAGATTAGAATATGGGAGTGTATTGGGGAGAGGTGATGATTTCAGAGGTTTTTCCTAGAGGGTTACAATAAGGGTATGGTCTTTAATGGATTCCGTTGCTATGGTAACCCGAAATTTGAGGTACACATGATAGTTCAGTTCTCCTGGTCGACCTGATCACTTTGATGTATCACGTGTCAACCCACATCCCATAGCGTCTGCTGTGAGCTGAACGGGTGCATTGATGGCGAATGGCGTTGCTATGGCAATACGGTAAAAGATGTGTAAAAGTAGCTTCAATACCTTATAGTCCAATGTCTACTGAGCACATACAAGTTGGAATGACAGCTGTAGGTCAAAGCATGTACAACAAGCAGGGATTTCAGTAGAGCAAGGTAACAGATAATTCAGGTGTGGTGGTTTCGATTTTAGTTGACTTCCGGGCGAAACTGGTGACGCGGGTTACGTAATACTCTGGCGGAAATACGTGACGCGGGTCACGTGATTTGAGGCGAAAAGGCGGTCACGTGAGGCGGTCACGCAGGTGTCAGCCTGTTGCAATTAGCTTAGCCAATCAACTGTGTGATTGTTAGGTATATAGCCAGACACATTAGGCTGAGCGTCAGCGTGTTTGTTCCCACATCGGTTAAGACCACAGAGGGTCAAGACCTGCGAGTCTACCTGCGCGAGTCCACCGAGCAAAGTAAGTACAAACCACTACACAGACACCATGTGCAAATCACACATCCCAGTCATAGTTGGGCACAGACCTCGACGCACTCTCTATAGACAACGTAATCCGCACTGCCTCATCCAGCCCATGGCGTGTCGGGCTGCCACTACCTCCGTTACCCTCGGCCTCTGGAACTGTCAGTCCGCAGTTAACAAAACAGAGTTCATCAGTTCTCTGCCGCACCTCTCCGATATACAGGTCCTAGCCCTGACCGAGACCTGGATCCGTCCTGACAACACAGCAACACCGGCTGCCCTCTCTTCTCATGCAGAATTCACACACACTCCTCGTCCTGCTGGGCGAGGAGGCGGTACAGGCATCCTGATTTCCAAAATGTGGAAATTTTCTTCCTTGCAAACCACTACTACCTGCTCCTCATTCGAATTTCATGCATTACGAATCTCTAAGCCCGTCGCTGCTTATGTTTTGGTTATTTACCGCCCTCCGGGAGGCAACATGGAGCAATTTATGGATGAACTGGACACAATCCTATCCGACATTCCAGATGATAACTCCCCTTTAATAGTTATGGGCGACATGAACATTCATATTGATAAAACGCAAGCTCATAACTTTCTGGCCCTGGTCCACTCCTTCAATCTCAATCTGGTCCAGACTCCCCCAACACACAGAGCTGGCAACA
The DNA here is from genome assembly GCA_006937955.1 of Pachypanchax playfairii. Taxonomy (NCBI): domain Eukaryota; kingdom Metazoa; phylum Chordata; class Actinopteri; order Cyprinodontiformes; family Aplocheilidae; genus Pachypanchax; species Pachypanchax playfairii. Next base: position 1,071,958 of record SSNP01000157.1, on the reverse strand, counting down.
CACTCGACCTGGTACTGACCAGAAACTGCACTGCAGGTAACGTGCAAGTCACACCGCTGCACCTCTCAGACCACTTCCTGATTAAATTCTGCATCTCCATCCCTTACGTACCTAACGCAAAAGTAAAGACTGTCTCCTACCGCAGAAACCTTCAATCTCTCACTCCCTCGCAGCTATCGGAGCATGTCTGCTCCTCCCTCCCTTCCTACTCAGTGCTCTCAACTCTGCCTGTAAATGACGCAACAGAGACGCTCTGCTCCTCACTAGCTTCTTCTCTGGACGAAGTCTGCCCTCGTGTGTCAAAGCTGGCCGCCCGGCAGCGTCCTAGTCCGTGGCTCACAGACACTCTGAGGGATCACAGAGCTGGTCTGAGAGCAGCTGAAAGGAAATCAAATCAATCAAATCAAAAATACTTTATTAATCCCCGAAGGGAAATTCAAGTGTTGTTGTAGCTCAGTTATTCTTCAGGGAGCCATAGAGAGTTCTAGCTGTGGACAGGAAGGATCTCCTGTAGCGGTCTGTGCTGCAGCGGATTATGAAGAATCTTCTGACTGAGACACTCTGTTGTTGAGTTACTGTGTTCTGAAGAGGATGATGAGGGTTTTCCATCATGTTCTTCATCCTCCTTTGGACAATCAACTCAAGAGACTCCAGTTCAGTCTCCAGGACAGAATCAGTCCTCCATATCCATCTGTTCAGCCTCCTCGTGTCACATACTCTGATGCTCCGCCCCCAACAGGTAACTGCAGATGTGATCAGCTGACAAACTCCTCTTCTTTTTTCGCTCCTCTTCAAATCTCTGTCTGTCCGTATTGTTTGAAAG
>SSNP01000157.1:1009357-1060784 GCA_006937955.1 Pachypanchax playfairii | reverse complement strand
CTTACCTCAACCTTGTCCTCCTTCTGTCTTCTCTGGATTTCAGCTCCAGTCCCTGGGTGCCTTCATCTCCCGCACTGGCCGTCTGCCGTGCCGCTCGGAGGACCCAGCTCCTGTCTCTGACGTGCGTCTCACATCCGCTCCCATTCCTGGATTGTCTGTCTCTCCTCCTGGATCCGTCCACGCCTGCTCTGTGCCTCGTCGTAGCTCTGTCCACCCTTCTGCAACAAACATCATCAGTCACTTCACTCTGGATTACTCTCGTCATCATCATCACCCTCATCAGACACACCACCACCACTGCTGTTTCCCGCAGTCCTCCTCCAGGCTCCTCTCCCTATCCAATCACTGTAGGTCTGCGAGCACATTCCCAGCACACCGTACTGGTCATCATCAACCCAGAAACCACATTCACTAACCTGTTCTCTCCTCTGTCGTGTTCTATATCGTGTACAGTGCGTACATAAGATAACGCAGGTTATCTTGAGGCAGGCTGCTTATTTATTCAACGTATCTCACAGAACAACAACCAGGAAGTTACGACCACTAAGACGTCACATTTCGAGGTGCAGGCTAGGTCATGTGACCATATAAACCAATCAACGTGTTTGCATATAATATAATGAACACAACTCAGAATAACAACATATTCTGTCAGAATATTACATCCCCTTCCTTTTAAAAGAACTGTTTGGAACGAGAGATTAGCTGCTGCAGTAAAATGAAAATCAATGTTCAACTTAACATGTTTGCAGACACAATCTGAACTTTGCAAGGTTAATACTGCAGACTTTACAACTCAAGATATTGTAACCAATAATATGTTCACATATGACCTGAATATGCATATAACCATTTTGTGTATCATTCACACACAATATAGGTGACTTGCTTTGCATGAAAAAAAACATCAATATGGCATGTGACTTTAAAGGTCCAGAATGTCTCTAGGCTTAACCATGCGACCAGACCGCGTGTGGTATGTGACTGGAACCAGGGTGGTTGGAACTGGTGGTGTGTGTACCGTCTCAGGTGTACACTGGTTGCTGGAATGATCATGGGGTGGAACGCTGGACATTTCCTTAGTGTCCATGAGGTGGCGGCGGTTTCTCCTATATTCAGCTCCATCAGGTGTTTGGATGTGGTAAGACCTGGCAGTGTCAGCTGGCTGGATAACAACAGCTGGTTTCCAATGTCCATGTTCCTGAAAGCGAATGTGTTGTCCTGCTTGTAGCGACGAGAGTGGTGCTGAGGACCTGTCGTAGTATTTCTTCTGGTGGTGCTGACAGAAGGTTCTTCTGGTGTGGGTGTCTCGGCAACTGACAACTCTGGGCTTGAGCTGCTGATGCGTGTTGGGAATAATTGAGCGAAGGCGACGACTCATTAGCAGTTGAGCTGGTGTTTTGAAGTTGTCCACAGGTGTGTTGCGAAACTCCAGAAGACTCAGGTACGGGTCATTATGATCAGCCTTTGCCTTACGCATGAGCAACTTAGCGATTTGTACAGTTTTCTCTGCCAGACCGTTGCTCTGTGGGTAGTGTGGGCTTGAAGTTACATGTTTAAACTCCCATGTGCTTGCGAATGTTTCAAATTCTTTACATTTGTACTGGGGGCCGTTGTCAGAGATCACGGTTTGAGGAATACCGTGTCTTGCGAAGTGTGCTTTAAGTTTCCGTATGACAGCGGTTGCAGTTGTGCTGGAGAGTTTATCTAACTCAAAGTACCGGCTGTAATAGTCGACAGTGACTAAGTAGTTATCATTGTCCAAAGTGAAGAGGTCGGTGGCGACTGTTTGCCATGGTCTGTTAGGGATGGGGTGACTTATCATGGGCTCTTTGGTGTTTGAAGGTCTGTGCTCTAAACATGTGGAGCATTTCCCAACTAAGTCCTCGATTTGCTGGTTCATCCCTAGCCAAAACAAGACGTCACGTGCACGCTGCTTGCACTTTTCTATGCCTAAATGTCCAGTGTGGATTTTGGTCAGCATTTCCACACGCAATGATGATGGTACTATGATCTTTTCTCCTTTAAACAGGATGTGTTCATCTGGGACAGCTCGTCTCTGTAGTTCCAGTATTCTGCAATGCTCCGTGGGCACCGCTTCCGCTCCTCAGGCCAACCATCTTTTATGGTCTCTTTTAAAAGTGTGAGCTGTGCGTCTTTCTCAGTCTCAGCTTGTAACACTTTCAGCTTGGCATCACTAACAGGTAGGTTGCTGTATACTGTGTGCACTTGCAAATCCATGCCTTCTGAGAGGCTGCTGTCCGGATCAGGTAGAGACTTTCTAGAGAGAGTATCTGCAAGAGGAATATCTTTGCCTGGTCTGTGTGTGATCGTGACATCATATCGTTGCAGTTGGAGGACCATTCTTTGTAACCTGGGGGGTGCTGCAGTGAGTGGCTTGCGTAGAATAGATTCCAATGGCTTGTGGTCGCTTTCAACTGTGATGTGTCGACCGTATACATACTGGTGAAAACGCTTGCATCCAAATAAGATGGCATACAGCTCCTTCTCGATCTGTGCATAATGTACTTCGCTTTCAGTGAGTGACCTGGAAGCGTAGCCAATGGGTTTACCTTCCTGCAGCAGAGTTGCACCCAGACCGTATTTGGAGGCATCAACTTGTAGTCTGAGCTCCTTACTGGGGTCATGGTAAGTGAGAACTGGTCCTGGCTCACGTGTGATTAGCTCTTTCATGTTTTGGAAAGCTCTGTCGTGCTGCGTGTCCCATACAAATTCACTCGACTCCTTGAGCAGCTGGCGGAGTGGGGCATTGATGTCAGATAACATGGGAGCGAACTTTGACAGGTAGTTAATCATCCCCAGTATGGTTTCCAATTCCCCTTTGTCTTTTGGTGGCTCCATGTCTCTGATGGCTTTGACTTTAGCTGGATCCGGTTTGATCCCATCTTTCGTGATTAAATGACCAAAATAGCTAACTTCTGTGGCACAGATAACACTCTTGTCAGGGTTGAGCTTGACTCCTTTTTCCCGGGAGCGTTGCAGCATCGCATGTAGGTGTTTATCGTGTTCCTCTTTGCTCTTGCCATAAATTAGGACATCATCAACTATGGCTGTGACTCCATCTAGACCTTCATAGATCTCATCCATTTTGCGCTGAAACTCATCCTGAGATGACTTGAGTCCAAATGGTAAGCGCAGGAACCTATACCTGCCCAACACAGTGTTAAAGGTGGTTAGTTTTGAAGACTCTTCAGTTAGCTTTATTGCCCAGTACCCAGACCTGGCATCCATCACACTGAAGTAACATGCTCCTGCTAGTTTGCATGTAATGTCCTCTAGTGTTGGCAGTGGGTAGTGCGGGCGCTTTATCACTTTGTTGAGGTCTTTGGGGTCTAAGCAAACTCGCAGTTTACCTGTGCGTGGCTTTTCTGTTGCAACCATCGAGTTCACCCATTCAGTAGGTTCTGTGACTTTGGTAATGATCTGCTGTTTTTCCATACTCTTCAGCTCATCACGGAGACGGTCTCGCAGTGCGAGTGGAACGCGTCTTGGTGGATGTATGACAGGAACTGCATTCGGGTCGATGTGGATGGTGCATTCACCTGGAAATAGTCCTATTCCTGTAAAGACGTCAGAAAACTCATCCATGACAGACATGCTTGGGCTGTTTGAAACAGACATGATCAGCTGGATTAGCTTAAAGTCCAGACATGCTTTGAGTCCAAGCACTGGGGGTGCATTAGTATCGACAACATGGATTTTTAATGGCAGTTTGATGTCTTTGTACTGGCACTCAATGCTGCATTTGCCTCTCACTGCTAACAGCTCACCTCCATAGCCATAAAGGGGGCGTGTTGAGTGTTTCAGGGTGTGCTGTATTCCTAACTTTCTGAAGACAGCTGTAGGAATTACATTGGTTGAAGCACCAGTGTCGAGTTTGAATCTGACTGCAGCTTTGCCATCACCAATATGAATGTCTGCAAAAACTTGTTCTTTGTCATTGCAGCTCTGTTTCTGTGTTACAGCATCAATAAAGAGATCGTCCTCATCATCCATGTGCATATCTGCTTCTTTATTACTTACTGCATGCACAGTTTTCCTCAGTTTCGAGCGACATACTTTGGCAAAATGATTCCATTTATTGCAGACTTTACACTGCCTTCCTTTTGCCGGGCAGCTTTCTTTGGATGTGTGCGCCTTATTTCCACAATAGCCGCATACGTCGTTAATCCTTTTGTCTCCGTCGGCTTTAGTGAAGCTTGTAGTTCTGCCATTTCCTTTGTAAGAATGGCGCTGTTTCCATGGCGCTGCTTTCGGTGGCTGTCGGCTAACTGCATGTACCGGCTGCTCGCTGCTACCTGATATGGTTCTGAGCTGTTCTTGTGCGACTTCGTGACAACGTACAATGTCTATTGCCTTGTCTAATGTTAGATCTGATCCGGCATCAAGTAGTTTCTCTCTGACTCGTGGAGAGCGGATCCCAAAAACAAGGCGGTCCCGTATCATTTCCTCACTGCTAGCGTAATTACAGTCTTTTGCCAGAAGTTTCAAATCAGTTACGAACTGTTCAAATGGCTCGTTTTGTCCTTGTACTTTCTCATTGAATTTATATCGAGCGAAGATGACGTTGCTCTTTGGCATAACATATGTTTCATAGTGATCGTAGTACGTTTTCAATAGCTTACTTTGGTCTTCGGTTAGTGTCCATGTGTTATAAATGTCCCTGCCTTTCTCTCCGACCCAGAGCAGAAGGTAGCTGCACTTTTCGTCTTCCCCTTTTTTCTTCAGAGGTCCGGAAAACATGAGCTCGACGTGTTGTTTAAACTTTCGCCATGCTTCGGGCAAGTTTTTTGCATCCCAGTCCATACGGGGCGAAAGTACTCCTGAGGCGTCCATCTCTTATCAGTTAGCAGTTTTTTACTCTGACACCATGTCGTGTTCTATATCGTGTATAGTGCGTACATAAGATAACACAGGTTATCTTGAGGCAGGCTGCTTATTTATTCAACGTATCTCACAGAACAACAACCAGGAAGTTACGACCACTAAGACGTCACATTTCGTGGTGCAGGCTAGGTCATGTGACCATATAAACCAATCAACGTGTTTGCATATAATATAATGAACACAACTCAGAATAACAACATATTCTGTCAGAATATTACACTTAATACATGGGAAACAATCAAAAAATTAAAAGTGAAATAACAGCAAAAATGGATTTAAAATTCAAATTCTTCTTGGTGTCCCCTTTTTTACCTGGTTACATTTACACTGATCTTCGCTGGCTGATGTTGAGTAACTGCAGATGTGAGACATTGACTGAATGTTGCTGATAAATGTTGAGATCAAATAAATATGGCAGAATACTCAGTCTTTCATGTTTTTATACAGTCAGATAGACTGTCATTTATAGGAGAGGAATAAAAAAGAAAAACAGAATATAAATCAAAACCATAGCCCCTTCTCATTGTTGCCTACAATGCTACTGATCTGTTTTATTCAGAGTCTTTTGCACTGATTTTATTAGACTGCAGACCACGTAGTTTTAAGGTCCTGGCTGTTTTCTACAGCAGTTGAATTTTGATGTCTTTATTTTAAAATTCCAACAATTATGATGCTCATCTGCTCTCTCAGAATGACAGAGTTGATGGTGCAACACTCCTTGGCCCATTAGTTGGACAATCTAAAGCAGATACTCTACTTAACCTGAAGAGTTATTGCAATGATTTCTGAGTTTTGTTAACACATTTTGGTGTTCTGAACCCTCTTTCTGTGTATTTCAGAGCTAACACCCACCTGCACTCCAATTTCCCAGAGAAAACAAATAACCAAACCTGTAGTCCACTTTGAACCACAGACTGCCAAACCCCTACATTATGCAACAATTTTGCATTCATCGGAAGCCAAAGTCAGGCTTTTAGATCACATACCTGCATCCAACTGAGACCCACAGTTTAAAAGGCCTCTGAATGATGCTGCTAGAAATGAAAAGAGAAAAAGTGTGTGCAGGTGGTGATAGTGATGGAAGGGGTGCAATATGTTCCAATTTGGCCTTCAGCAGAAATGGAGCTTATTAAGATCTCTGTTTTTTGTGGATGTTTGTACATTGTACGTAATACTCTAACAAGGGTTGCACTATTTTCGTAGCAAAGTTTCAAGAAAAGTTGCAGGACTACCTGTTATGATCTAAAAATCTGAATTATTGTTAAGTGGCAGTCCTTAAAATGATGAAACGCATCCCTTTCAGATAAGCCTAACTCTCTCTCTTTGTCTCCAGTCAGAGAGTAAGTCAGAGATCAAGCCCTGCAGATACCCCATCTCTGCTCGATGTGTGCTGGGCACCAGGAAAAACTGTGTGGCTCATTATCCTTCATTTGGGTTTTTTCCTTTTTGGCACAATCAGTGTGGAGGCAGCTTTGGGTTTGTATAATGAGCGTGCCTGAAATCACAGTTACAAGCCTCATGGAGCAGGTGCTGCTCAAACACAAACTGCACTATTATCTGCATCTCCGCCAGGACTACAGCATGCAGAGTTACACAGACATGCCCACTCATGTAAGTCCCTGCTCAAGAACAGAACAGAAAAGAAAATGTTGCACAATTATTGTACATAGTCTGTTTGAAGAAAAAGAAAAGAGAAAACTATGTGACAAAAATGAAAAACTTGAGGCTCTGATGAAGATGATGATATATCTTCTTGCACTTTGCTCATTCTAGTCATAAAAAATGTAACTAAAGACATCTAACAAACACCTTTTTAACCCCCCTGTAAACTTATCAAAGTGTTCTGTAGGAAGGACAATTTTTTTGGAGCGATCTCTTTTACTTGGGTTTGCCTTTGGATCACTGTTCAAGGTGGATTCAACTGATTTTGTTTTTTGTCTCCGTCTTTTTTCTTTTTTTGGTTACAGGGATGTTAGCAAATGGGTTGGAAGCAGTTTTTATCTGTCTCTTTCACTCTGTTTATCTCGCTCTTCTGACATCAACAGATGGGCTAACTTTGTCTCACCTCCAAATACACATTTTGCCAGCCAGTAACTTTATCACACACTGTCACGCCTCTAGCATAAGGGATTTAGATTCATTACTGTTCTCAGATTTTGAAACATTCTCAGTAAACTGTTTACATGCTGTGGATTGATCTCCTGTTTTGCTCATAATTCTCATAATCTTATCCAAATCTGTTTGAACAGAGAATTGGAATCACCTACAGATTAGGTTTGAACAGACGACATTCATTTGGAAGGTAAAACAGCAGTTAGTATTTGAACTATAAGCAAATCCGACTAGAAAATATATAATTCACCCAAAATTTAGCCATCAATTACACCTTAACAACCAACATCATTTGGATGCTCCTGGACCTTATTTCTTATTCAGCTTCTGCAAAAGAAAGTCCATCCTCTTTCAGATCTTGATTTTTAACATTTCAGGACATAGAGCATCTATAGGATGCCATCTGGCTATGCACGTGCCACTGGAAGGAGATCCCACCTGATTCTGATACAGATGGCTTTTGCCATACAAACAATTTGATATATAAAATGATCAATAAGTGACAATTTGGAACTAACAGTTTTTTTTTTCTACAGATAGGTATACAAGCATTTTTCATATTAACACACATTCAGGTGAGAGATCAAAATGGCATAAACCTAACTGTATTTACAACAACCTAAAATTTCATTTGAATCATGTTTTAACTTTATTCCACATTAAACTATGATCTGATTAAATAATAAATTATCTAATTTACTTTTGGTTGACAACAACCAAGCACTGGCTGCCAATCCGCCATCGGATTAAATTTAAGATCCTTTTATTTGCTTTTAAATCTTTGCATGCACTCGTGCCACCCTACTTGGCGCAGCTTCTCTGTCCCTATGTCCCGAGGCGTTCCCTGAGGTCCTCTGAGCAGCACTTGCTGCAGGTTCGTCCAGCCCGCTATAAGGCCCGCGGTGAGCGGGCGTTCTCAGTTTGCGCCCCTAGTTTATGGAACCAACTCCCCCTGACGGTCAGACTCGCCCCATCACTTAGTATTTTTAAGATCTGTTTAAAGACTTACATTTATTCTCAGGCTTTTAACTCTGTTGGGGCAGTCTAACCCCTTGCTGACCTTATTTTATTGTTTTTATGTTTGTTTTTTTAGTATGTGTATTTTTATCTCTGTATTTGTTGTTTTTATTTGTGTACAGCACTTTGGTTTGCGTCACTGCAGTTTTTAAATGTGCTTTATAAATAAATTGATGATGATGAACAAACCGAAAGGAGGACAGAGAGGGAGACATTTGTTGCCTGGTGTCAGGTCTGTAGGAAGATCAGAATGACTTGACGGTCTTCCCATATAAAGTGGCTTAATGTTTCTTTTAATTTCAAATTTATTGAAATAAACAGAGTTTTTTATTTAGAATATTAAATGCAATTTCAAGTAAACACCTATACAGCTATAAGACTAAATATGAAACAGTTGCCTGAGCTATTTTTAAGCAGTTTTTCAACAGCTTATGCCATGTATCTGCTCTCTTAATAACTTTTTCTATTGTTTAGCATGTTCTGCACAAACATAAACATGGTGAAAATTTCAGTTGCACAGTGATTTTATTTGTCTTCATTTTGTTTGTATTTTGCCCAATTATTAACTGATCTTGACATTGTTTATGTATTAAAAATCTGATTTATTTACCTTTTATCAGTTGGAGTTTTATTTTTTAGCAGCAGATTTTTGAAATATACACTAACAGGCTTAACAAAGGGAAATAGATCAAATCTAACATTGTCCATGTCACTAAAATGTCATACCTTTACAATGAAAAATGTGAACTGAGTGGTGGGGGCCTGTGCCCCAATAGAGACATATACTGTATCTAGCAACTCCCCGATAACCTGTTTGGTCATGAGGTAGACTTAATGTGTTGTGTGTGTTATTACCAGGGATTACTTTAATGAGGCCCTTCCATTAAAAACAGTTTTTCTGAGGTTTCTGTTGAATATTTTAGCTCCACAGGTGTTCTTACCTTCATAGTGGGTGTGAAAACCGCCCAACAACTTCTCTTTCAGTTTTTATCTCTCAAACTACGCAAGTGGCAAAAACACCTGAGTTCAAAAGGCCCGTATTTGTTTTGTCACAGCTCCTTTGCTCATTAGTATTCATTAGCTCGCGCAGTTGAGACTGCGCCTAGAAAAGCTGTTAGCATAAACACGTATTAACCGGAAGATACTCGGTGCTCTGTTGCCATGCGCAGCGGGGAAGGAAACATGAAGCCGTGCTCTCATAGGCTAGTTTGTTTGCCAATCAGAGTCCAGCAAATTTTCATAATGAATATTAATGAGTTGCAGCCAAAGCCAGACGAATCTTCATGCAGACAGACTGAAAGGTCTGTAAATCAGTGTTTCTTAAAGTTTTTTAGATATAAAATGTTTCATATTACATGTTAATACTTAAGAAATAACCACAAAGTCATGACATTTGTGTGACATTGCCTCTTTAACATTCAATAGACCCCTAGATGTGCAGTTTAAAATTAAAATATACAGTTGTAAACAGCTGCATGTGTATGTATATGTGCAGGAGTCGCAATGGCTTCGGTTATTTGGGCCTTGCCACATTCACTGTGCATTTGTAAAATTATCTTAAAACAATCCCTGTTTCATACAACTGGATTTAGATTTGAAAATACTTGAGATCCTGGTAAAAACAAGATCATTGTTTTATGTTCTGATATATACAGTAAAAACCATAGAACTGAAAGTGGAGGAACCTTTTTCCTTCATTGACTATAAGTGTTTCTATTTGCTGAGTTAAATAAAATTTAAGGCTGTATTCACACCTGATAGTCTGGTAGACGTGGTTCGACTGGGGACCAAAATTGCAACATTGTTGCTGTTTTTAGTTGGTGTGGTTTGGATTCACACTGCACTTTATTAAATGGACCAAATTCACTTGGGCACATGTTCTACATCCTCACCTGTGGTGGTGCTGTTGAGTTTCTGCACTACTTTTTTTGTTGTTGTTACTGCACTTCTCCTTCTACAGTGAAACGTAAACAAACATGGAGTTGTAGCAGATTCTCGTGGTTTTTGGGATTGATCTTTGGTGTTTGGCAAATGTAACAGATGAATATTTTGCAGCAATGGACTCAGGATGAGCAGATAACGAGACAGGATGCCCCGCACAATATAGTAAGCTTCCTGCTTTTGGTACGGTCTCGGAACAATTGCATTCACACGTGTAATAGAACTGCTCCAGAGTTCATTTCAATCGAACCAAGACCCGCCTTTTTAGGCAGACTAGAGTTCGGTTGTTTGGTCCGAATCAGAGTTCGGTTGCCTGTTCACACCTCCCGAAATGAACCGGACTTTCTCAGCAAGTGAACTCAAGTTCAATTCAAGCAGACTAAACAGGGCTGGTGTGAATGCACCCTCAAATGGGTAGAAACGTTTGTTTCTTGACAACTATTATAGTCATGAGTTTTACATTTCACTTTAGTTCCCATTAAAACACCATGTTCTATACTGACCATCAAGCTAAAATACCATCCTAAATAACATGATTGGAAAATATGAGGTTTGCTCAAGATTTTAAACACAGTTTTAGTTAGCTGTCAGGAACCTTTTGCACCTAAAATGATATTTCAGCAGTAAATGTTGCTGCCATCTTTAAAGTGGACAGTATGAATAAAACCTTATAACACTTAGCAGCTGTAGTTAAGCAAGAGCTGAGTTACCAAGCCTTTGAATGTTAATTTTCTTGTTCTTGCTGATTATCAACATGGTTCAGCACATTCCATCATCCTGCCAACAGAAGCCATCAAAGTTTTACAGCCTTCCAGCTTTGTACTTGTGGTAGAAATCTAATCTATCGCCAGATCTCCCTCTCCTTGTTGGCTATAGCCTTACACCATGATGCTGAGACTTTGGTCTTCAGTAGCAGGCTCAAGCTGTGATATCTTCAGTAGTTCAGCCATCTAAGCACTACAAATGACCCACAATATGCCAGAGTGCCCACAGGGGAAGTAAAGCTTCCAGACATGAGCCTCCATCATCACAGAATTCAAGTGAGGAAAGTGTAGGGGCAGAGAGTGTTTAACCATGCTTGCTTCACTGGCCTCCTGTGTCTTGTTAAGAGCCAATGGCCACTTATGACAGAAAGGATAACTGAGATGATGAAATGTAATGAACAAAGAGGAACGGAAGTCTGGCTGAGGAGCTCTGGGAAGTAGGAAGTAAGATGATAGGTCAGCAGATGTTAAATCTGAATGGAGCTTTTTGATGGAAAAACAGGAAAGTTTTTCACACAGATGAGTCTAGTTAAACAGCACATGTATATTGTTGGGATGAAAATACCAACAAATTAAAAAGGATGTTTTAGTGAAAAGAAACAGCTCTTCAATTTTCATAGTCAAAGTTAAGGTGGTTGTCCTGATGACCATGGAAAACAAGAGTAAATGTGTGCAAAGTGAATAGCATTATTGTGAAAAGCAGTGAAACGACGATATGCTGCTTTTTTCGATCCCATCTGAAACTTACCTGTTGTAAACAGTGAATTCAGCAGAAGTCAAATTCATGCATATAGTGATCCACAAAAAGTCAGTCAGTCAGTCATCTATACCTGTTTTTTCTGTTCAGGGTCACAAGGAGCTGGTGTCTATCTCCAGCAGTCATTGGGCGAGGGGCGGGGTTACAACCTGGTCAGGTTGCCAGTCCATCGCAACCCACAAAACGTGTGTGATTAAATTAACCCTACATTTGAATTACTAGAACACATGGTAGGTTTCATGTTGTTAAAGGTGGGATATGGAACCTGGAACAGAATAACACAGCACAAAGCCTTCAGCCATCTGGGTGGCTTGTTAAACCCTCCGATGCTGAGGTCGACCAATATTCCTCACCAAACCCACTCGGATCCCCGATCTGAGCAGGACAATGAAATATCATGAGTTCAGCTCACTAATCATGCTCTCCAGCCCCACTGATTACACACTGATTCTGATAAAAGCAGCTCCTACCTTTTTGTAGCTCAATTATCGATTTAGTCCATGGCAAAGAGCTCATAATTGTCCCGCGGCTCCAAAACTTCCTGCAGTCCCTCTTAAGATCCTCTGTCCTCCTAATACTCCATCCTGCACGCCCCACTTATCCAATAAAATTTAAAAAAGCAATAAAATCCTCCGTGGTGTGTCTTCCAGTCGAAAAAGTGGCCCGAAGCGCTCATCCACGTCAGCAACATGTAGCTACGTATTAGCTAGCTGCTAATAAAAAAACGTTTTCTCACAGAACTTGCTTGTCACATGGGAAACCCCAGAGGAATCATCTATGGCAAGCAAATAAGGTATATAATCACCACATATCCCCGGTGCTTCCAGCTGCTTGATCTGCAGACTCCACAGTACCAGCCTCACTGTGCTGGATTATTTACGGTATTAGGCAACCCAAAATGGTGCCCCCTGCTCTGCCAGCTATTGGCTGGTTGATGTAAGCAAAATGCCAGCATCGTGCCCGTCAAAATTAATATTTTATAATATTTTACTTCAAATATAATTTTTAAAGGAAATAGAGTATTTTCATTCTACAACCCTCTAAACACCCTGTGGAGGCATTATTTTGTTAAAAAATATTGCTTTTATGAAAATATTCCATATCCCACCTTTAAATATTTCAATCAATAATTGATAAGCAAATTTCAGCATTTCTTGCAGTGTTGTATGTTGTTCTTGGTTCTTTTATGACCACCTCGAGGAGTCATTGATGTGCTGTCGAAGAAACTTTGACAGGCCAGCCACTCTTGGGAAGCTTTACTACACTACTGTTCCATGTTTTCTCCTTTTTCTTTTAAACTTCACAGTGAATTGCTGAAATTAAAGTGTTATGGGAGAAACACTTTATCTTGCCATGGTTACCATATCTTGAAGTTACTTGCATGATTTGGAGATTTTAGAATTCAAAGAAGAGCTTTTAAAATCAACCACTTTCAGTCTATCACATTTTATATGCAGGAGTGGGAAGAAAAGATTTATTTTGTTTAAAACGTTTTTGTTTTGAATGCACAACTGAAGTAAAGACTCATTTAGCCAAGTCTACATCCTAAACCTTAGTATGTAGCTCATCTTAAATAACTACAGAAATGTAACTCAAAAATAACCCATGTCACATGGAGAACACTGAAAACATAAAAGTGAAACATGAATGCATGTTGTGTGGCTGAGCTGCCTGTGTGTGTGGGTGTTTTCTTCTTACCTCCTCACAGGTGGATCAGCCTCTGGAGCGCAGGTGTGGCTCATCTCCTCATCACCTGAGTTGAGATTTAAGGGGAGGATCAACATGAGACAGGCGCCAGATAGTTCTACTTCCTTTGTGGTAGAGTGGCTGCTGCAATTAACCTCATTGCAAACCTTTTCGAGCATTATAACCGTGATCTTTTACCTGTGCTTCTCAGGATCTCCACCAGGACCTGGCGCCTTCCTGTAGGTCCTCACCTCTTCTCCTTGGGAGCAGTCCTATCCACGGTTTCCACACCAAGTCTGGTTTCAGGACCTGCTCTCAGCCCGTCTCTCTCCCGTGGAGCTGCACCTGCTGGAAAACACCATTCAGAGCCTGAGTCGGTCTGTCCACCCTCCAGCACCTGCGCACCAACCTCAGGACCCTCACCTTCAGCTTCAGCCTCCAACCACTCCTCCTCCTCAGAGCCACCAGCACCATCATCCTCTCCGTAAGCTCTCACCTCATTCATGCTTGTTTCTCCCTGCTGCAATCCAGTCCACTAACCTGTCTTCTCCACGCCTAGATTCAGCCTGCTCCTCCAGTGAGGCCCAGTTCCTGTCCCGCCTGCAACAGAGGGACTTAGTACCTGCCTGTTGTGTTCACTGTACTATTAAAACCTTTAAAACTCTGTTTCTTGTCCTGGAGTTGTGCTTGTAAGAGGGTTCTAGCTTCACGAAAAACGGTCATGACAATGCAAAGCTAATGGGTGGGTGATGACAAAGAACTGAAGAAACTAAGGTGCATTTACACAGACAAATGGATGATTTCTGAAGGTGGACAGCTGGAGCAAAAAGACTAAGGGGCAATCAGCAGAGTGTGGAAAACGTGTGACAATTAACTGCGCAGAAAAAACAGAGGATAGCAACTGAATACAAAGCCACATGGAATTAACTGAAACCAGATTATACAAATGACAAAAAATACAAGCAAAGAAACTACTAAAGTAAAAACCCATGTGAGAACATATGTAAAAATCCTACATGGAAATGTGAAAGACAGAGGATGAAAAATAATGGAAAAGAGTAGAATGTATATTACAAAGAGGAGAACTGAATACAATGGAAAAAGTTCTAACAATGAATGAAACAAGTCAGTCAACCAAATCAAGCTACCAACAAGACAAATAAAATTGCATGGCAATAACATTTTAAGCTAGCAGCACATGATGACATTTGTTGACTTCAGAATTTAACACATTTTTATGTCTTATTCACTATATTTGGCTTTAGTTGTTTGGTTCACAAGGCCTGTACATGAATATAGTTCCAAACTTTGTTTATTATGTGAGACAGAGAACTGCAACCTGGGGGATGATAAATTATTTTCCATTTTGTTTAATGCAAAGTCCTTATCAAAGCAGTATTTATCAGTACAAAGGATGTAGTGTTCAGACTGATGTTTCTTGTACAATGTTAAGGGGAGAACTCACTTTAGACAGAAGTGGTTCCCATTGAGATCCAGATGGGTTCCATGCAGTCAGATTGTCAGCATCCACATGTTGCCAATGTCTTGTTTTTCACCAGCCTGCTGGGAGAAGGTCAGCTCCTTGCTGTTACAGACAGCAGTGCAACCTGCTCTAAAACCAGTCCAGCACTTATTAACATCACTGAAAGCCACCATTTAGACAGAATTATTTACTACTTACTGTAAATTCTGCAAACCAACAAACCCCCCAAAAAATCTGTTTTTTGGTATAATACAAATAAGATAGAGTTCTGTACTGATTTACATGCTGAAAGGAGAAACAGAAAAAAACAAAACGTTTGAGTCAAATCTACATGACTGTAAACTTGAATACATAATCCTGAACATATTGCATCTAGTCACTTGTCATTCATCCTCTAAGTAAGACAGCTTTTGTGATTTCAAGAGAAAATTTACATTTGAGAAATTGGAAATGTCTTTCAGTGTCATGTTTTCCCTTCAGTTTTCGCTTACTTTAACTTAGGAAAAAACAAGAAAGTCTTCTCACTTTGTTTTTTTCTTCTTCTTTGGTCTAATGCTCTCAGAAAATGTGCAGGATTAGGATGTTTCAAATAAACAACGGCTTTTTCCTCAGTGATTGATTTTGATTTTCTTTCTCTGTGTGTGTGTCAGTTTGTTTATTTAAAAAGTTATTTTAAAATTTTTAGGACGCTTACAATATGCCTTTAGCATTGTTTACATTAGTGTGCAAGATGGATTTAATCATTACTCAAATATTTCAGTAGCCAAACTTAAAAAAATGTCCACCTAATAAGAAATGTTGACATTAAAAATAATCAAGTTTACATTTTTGATATGACTTAATAATGTCATTTTAGCAACTACTGCCATAGGGTATATAAGCTGCTGTCAATGTCCATCAACATGTGTAATGCAAGTCTTTGCTGATTATATGGTTGTTCAATTTAGTAAGAAATATTGAATCATTCTGTGCACTAATTGAAAATATTATAACTCTACATCATGTAATAAGGTGTTATTTATTGTGTTACATCACTCTTCTGTTGTGTGACAGTTTTACCATTGAGCTGATTTTTTTTGTTTATTGTTAATTTGCCAGTGTAGAGGTTGTGCTGTGTGATTCTGTGCTCACAGGGTGGGAACCTGTATCAAGGTCCATACGGTTGTGTGTCCTCCTCTTGTAATTCAAACATATTCATTCTTTTTCATTCGAAAATCATTATTTAACAGTTTATGTATTTGTAGAACTAATTGACATTACTCATATGTGAGTCAGACAGGTGTCGCATTATTTTCTTCACCAGGATCAAGGCTGGTTTTGGGCATAGGCAGACTAGGCAATTGCCTAGGGTGCCCTCTGCTGGAGGGGGCGCCAAATTCTCCTTTTTTTTGGACAAACAGTTGGACACACTATTCATCTTATGTAAAGAGCAAAATAAGTAATAATTAAATATCTATCTATCATCTCAACTGTTCATTTTAGTATAAATAAATATTTTTTGCAATGTAATCCAGCTATTGAGTTGCATTGTTTCTGTTCTGGGCAGTAGGGGGCGCCAAAATCCTTTTTCGCCACCATGCAGCTCAGTGGCTGCCCTGACCAGGATTCTGCAATTAAGTTATGAGTCATGCATTCATTGGTTAACGACTTATGATATTTAGCCTTAAGTGTTTTTTTCTCTGTATTTTTGGTTAACTCCAGCTTGTAACTCTAACTTTTTCTTTTGTCACATTCCACTCTTAACCCTCATGAGAATTTCTGTCTTCTTCCTGTCCAAGAAGAGTGCTCAGGGACTCATAATCTGTGCTCAGCTGTCAAAACAATTTATCCAACCAGCTTGAAAAAACAAACAAACAAAAAAATGTGAACATGTGTGTGTCTGTTGTGATGTACATGCTTCCTGCAATCTGTCTTTCCAAGTTGTGCATTTGTTAAATTCAACACAAAAAAGGGGGAAGTGGTTTGTAGCCAGTGGTGCCACTTCTACAATTTTTTCCCTTCACATGAGCACGACAGTAATTTCAAGCCTCTCAGAGTGTCATCCTGTGGTGCATTGACTAAACAGAGATAACCGGCTGAGGAGAACGAACACATCCCGCTTCTATTCTATCTTCTCTTGCAACCCGCTGCTTCCGTTTGTGTGTGTGTTGTGTTTGCACGTTCGGGGATGACAAAACAGAGGCAAACAGAAGAAGAAGCGCGTATGGCTGTGAGTGTTTCCTGTATTGCACACAATGACATATCTCTCCCCTCTAGTGGGATACCTGCTGTCACATCTTTGGCAAGTGTGCACACAGATATCTGCCATTTTCACAGCAAAGCCAGCTAAGCTAAGCCAGGTGCCCTTGCACCCAAAGATAAACCCTAAAAAGCTTGAGAGACAAGTTGAGCACTTTGAAACCACACACACACAAACAAGCTCTCACACTCACTTTGTCTAACTTTTTATCTTACGTGATTCTCACTAAGCTGAGAACTGTCAGTTTAGCTTATTTTAATGTATCTGAAACACAGATGTCATCATACCACATCCAGCTTCTCTCCACATTCATACTTAACAGATGGAATTGTCCCCCATGCATTTGTGGAAGTGTGTGTGTGTGCTTTCCAATTACTTTGGAAAAACAGAGAAATGTGAATGTAAATAGGAATGTCATGTTTCTTTTGCACCCCAATGAGGATTTAAGATCGATAGAAAAAGTGAAATGGGAGGAAGCAACAGACTTAAGAAAAATCAAAGTTGATAGACTAGTGAGACATAGCTGGGAAATGGCTAAAAAGACTGCTATGGTTGGATGCATCCTCAAGAGAAACTTTAAATTAAATTAAGACAATCCTCTAGTGATGTTACCTGTGACACGCAGGATTCAAAGCTTGTATCACCAAAACGAACCACTGCAGAGCAAAGCACTGAGTCGGAGCTTGATTTGTTTACTGAAAGTGACGTGACCAATGACTGATGGAGTCCGTTCTGTCTAAAGAACTGTCTTTTATCTGCTTTGCCCTAGTCTCCTGCTACTCCAGAGCTGGCTCCTTCCCAGCCAGATATCACTAACGTGCCTGCGGCCTACCATGACCTCAGGGATGTGTTTAGTACAGACAGGGCGTAGTCTCTTCCACCCCACCGCCCTTATGACTGCGCCATGGACCTCCTGCCCCGCACCCCGCTTCCCACAAGCCGCCTATTCAGCTTGTCCCGAATGGAACGCGAGGCCATGGAGAACTACATTAACGACTCCCTCAAAGCCGGCATAATCAGGCCCTCGTCTTCCCCCCTCGATGCCGGTGTTTCTTTTTTCCTGATAAGAAAGACAAATCCCTCCGGCCGTGCATTAATTACAGGGGTCTGAACCAGATAACTGTAAAAAAAATGAATACTCACTCCCTCTTCTGTCCTCAGCTTTTGAACCGGTTCAGAAGGCCACCATGTTCACAAAGCTCGACCTGAGGAATGCCTACCACCTGGTCCGGATCCGTAAAGGTGACAAATAGAAGACAGCGTTTAAGACGCACATCGGGCATTTCGAGTACCTGGTCATGCCCTTCGGCCTCACCAATGCCCCCGCCGTCTTCCAGGCATCAATGATCAATGATGTCCTCAGGGACTTTCTGAACCGGTTCGTCTTCGTCTACCTGGATGACATTCTCATTTTCTCCGCAGACCCTGTCAAACACCAGTGCCATGTCTGCTTGGTTCTCCAGTGCCTCCTTGAGAATCGGCTGTATGTGAAGGCAGAGAAATGTGAGTTTCATGAACCATCTGTTACTTTTCCTGGTTTCATTTTAGAGGCTGGACAGCTCAGGCCAGACCTGGTCAAGACTAAGGGGGTAGAAGATTGGCCCACTCCAGCTTCCCGGAAGCAAGTGCAGCAGTTTCTGGGATTTGCCAACTTTTACCGCTGCTTCATCAGAGGCTTCTGCTCCATCGTCGCCCCACTCACCACTCTCACCTCCATCAAGACGGCATTCCGGTGGACCCCCAAGGCTGATCGTGCCCTCAGGGAACTGCAGCAGAGGTTTGTACAGGCACCTATTCTCATTCACCCTGACCCCTCTGCTCAGTTCATCCAGGAGGTCGATGCCTCCAATGTGGGTGTGGGAGCTGTCCTGTTCCAACGCGCGCCCGAGGACGCCCTTTTTTCTCCCAGCGCTTCTCCTCGGCTGAGCTAAATTATAACATCGGGGACCGGGAGCTGCTGGCAATCAAACTGGCGTTTGGAGGACTGACGTCACTGGCTGGAGGGAACGGAGCTACCGGTCGTTGTATGGATCATAAAAACCTCTCCTACATCCAATCATCTAATCCCCGTCAGTTAAGGTGGTCCCTTTTTTCTCCCGGTTCAATCTCTCTATCTCCTAACTAACGTCCAGGCAGCAAGAACATCCAACTGGACACTCTGTCGCATCTCCACCAGCCAGATTAGCCCAGTGATGTTGCGACGCCCATCCTCTCGCCTTCTTGTTTCGTCAGGGCCGTCACATGGGAGCCAGACCCCGGAGGACCTCCCAACCAGTGCTAGTGCCAGCTGTGATTTGATCATCCAGTGGGGCCATACCTCCTGGTTTACGTGCCAGCTGTGGTTTGATCCCAGGTCATTTACGTGCCATCCCGGGATCAGCCGCACCATCGGTCTCCTCTGCCGGTATTTCTGGTGAACGACCCTCAACAGGGACATTGCAGAGTTTTTTGGGGCCTGCTCCACCTGCAGCCGGAGTTTCTGACTTCTCACTGCCCACCTGCTGGTCTCCTCCATCCCGACCATGGTCTCATATCGCCTTTGATTTCATCAACGGACTCCCCATGATGTGGGTTTATTTATTTATGTAGATTTTAAAGTGCTTTCATGATGGCAAGAAAATATATTTTGAACTCGGTGAGGGTGATTTTGGTGAGGGGGTTGTGAACAGGTGTTTGGTGACAATATGGGAATCAAATGTCATTTCTATTCAAAAACAGAATTTGTTCAACAGTTCCAGGGCTGAGCCTGTTTCTTTTTTTGCTGACAACCTCCCCAGCTTTGGAAAAAACCCTCTCACAGGGAACAAAGGATGATGGGATGCACAAAACCTCCCTGGTGCCTCCCAGAGGGAATATTCTTAGAATTCATTTACACATATTCACATTCTCTACATATTCAAAAATGTTACTTTTCACATTTCTATTGCATTATTAGGCAGGAAGATCTAATTTCTCTAATTTCTAAGATCTCTTTCATTTTTAGAAATATAGTTATAAAATGAAGATAAAAAAATCACATAAAAAAGTATAGGACATACCAAAGTTCATTATGTTTTCTAATAGAATATGCACAACCAAACTGAAAAGCTCATCAACTGTTATAATTATATTAATTACTCATAAAAGAAAAAATATCATACCAAACTACATTTTATTTTAATTGCAAAAAAAATGACAAATTGTCTAAAAGATAGCCCTACAGTATACACCTAGTAGTACTACTTACTATAAAGGTAATTCACTAGACCATATACATTTTCAAACATTATTTGGAGAGATTAAATTGAAAAATTCCCACATCTCAGAACATCCTCTCTTTGTAACAGGATTCATTTTTGCAACTCAGTGTTTTATCACTGAATGCTGGAGTAATCCCAAACCGTCATTCTCAGAACAACCACACATATCAAAACCAGCGCCTTCCTGTTTGGGATGCTTTAAAATATTTTATGTGATGTGTGACGCGGTCACATGGGTGGGAGGGTGAAACGAAGCTTCATCAGTTATTGGTCATGTGACTTTCAGTAAACAAATCAAGGTCCGACACAGTACTTTGCTCTGCAGTGGTTTGTTTTGGTGATACAAGCTTTGAATCCCGCATGTCACAGGTAACATCACTAGATATCACAGACAAAATTGTTGACTCAAGGCTGAAATGGGCTACAAAACCATTAGCAAGAAGCTTGGAAAGAAGGGGACAACTGTTGGTGTAACTGTTCAAAAATGGAGGGAGCACCAAATGACCATCAGTCAACTTCGGTCTGGGGCTCCACGCAAGATCTCACCTTGTAGGGTGTCAATGATTCTGAGAAAGGTGAGAAATCATCCTAGAACTATACTGGAGGAGTTAGTTAATGACCTCAGAGCAGTTTGGACCACAGTCACCAATAAAACCATTCGAAACACACCACAATGGATTAAAATCCTGCAGAGCTCACAATGTCAAATAATTATTTCCCCCACTGTACATCACTGTTTGTCATCAGGACCAGCTACCTTTCCACAGGTCATCCTCTTCAGGACCCAGTGGCAGCGGCGGCAGCAGAGAGTCCATGAGACCTAGTAGCAGCGGAGCGTCAGATGAATGTCATAACGTGATGGCCAAACAAGATGATGTTGATGAAGCCCGGGAGAAGTGTGGAGAACATGAGGACAAGACAGACAAACCTGAAGACAAGGCTATTTCTGCTGGACTTCATGATGAGGTAACAGTTGTTGGATCAGAGGATGATGGAACAGGAGCTTTAAGGATGACAGATAAGGAGACAACAGCCAGAAGTGGAGATTAAGCTGGCTGCCATGGTAACAACATGACGATGCTGATGCTGGATGTCAGGGCTGGAGAGATGTAACAGCTTCCCGACCAGTAGCCAGACAGAGTGAGGACAGAGCAGTAATCCTGCTGTTGAGTTCAGGCTTGTGTTTAAGTAATCAAGTTGATCATATCCAGGAGCTTCTGATCGATGCAGCTGGTGACAAACTCCAAACAGGAGAACAGCTGTAGTTCCACCTGCTAAAGAATCTTCTGATCTTCGGGTGGTAGCTGAATGTCTGAGCAGAGTTCATCAGTTCCATCAGCTCCTCATGCTCCCAAAGTGGGTACAGAGCACAGACAGACAGAGGTGATTCTTGGGTCTGTTAGCGCCCAAAGGCAAAAATTACCTGATGCCCTATTTAACCATTTAGATGCTAAAGTTTCCTGATAAAATTCATATTTTTGGGCAACTTATTTTCATAACGCTGTTACTTTAAAATGGTGAGAGATAAGGAGATACTGTAATTGAGCTAAGCAATGAATTTGACCAAAAATATCTGAAAAAAAAGAAATTCATACGGTGACGTTACTGGTGACATCACAGCATCACAACAATCTAGACACAACACATATGTTCTTTTTGAATATTATCAGTTTCTAACATTTTGAACACAATTTAGAATAAAAATAATCATGTTAAAAGCTTTAAAAAAGTTTTGTCAATGTGTTCACTTTGGTAATCAGTACATAGTAACAAGTGCTTGAAAAGTGTAAGTTTATGTACATAAAGTGTTTAAATTATTTCATAAATCCGTGAACGAAGCTGGGGTTAGGGTTAATTAATATGTTTTGCTTTTTTACAATTTTCTGTACATAAAAATATAACAAATTGCTGCATACCTATTTCACAATAAAACTCCAAGTCCAATCCAATCCAACTTTATTTCTAAAGCACTTTCATAGCAGCATACACTGCACACAAAGTGCTGTACAACAGAATATACATCAAGATAAATAAATAAAACATAAAAAAATGAGACCCATAATAAAAGCAATAAAACAATCGTATAAGAAATAAAAGCATAAAATCACACAAGACATTATGTGGAGTGGAATGCCGAGGAAAAAAGATGGGTTTTAAGGAGGCTCTTAAATCCTGACAATGAGGAAGCTTGCCTAACATGTAAAGGTAGTGAATTCCACAGCCTCGGACCAGCCACCGCAAAGGCTCTATCGCCTCTATATTTCCTCCGTGTCCTCGGGATACTTAGGAGAAGCTGGTCAGCCGACCTAAGGGACCTGGTTGGGACATGAACATGAATGAGCTCTGACAGGTAAGGAGGGGCGAGAGCATTTAATGCCTTAAAAACAAATAAAAGAATCTTAAATTGAATCCTAAAGCAACGGGCAGCCAATGCAGTGAAGAAAGAACAGGAGTAATAGGTTTATGTTTATGGGTGCCAGTCAGCAACCTGGCTGCTGCATTCTGGACCAACTGCAGCCTGGATAAATGCTTCTGCGAGGTCCAAATTAAAAGAGCATTGCAGTAGTCGAGGCGTGTGGTAATAAAAGCATGTATTAATATTTTAAAATCGTGCTTTGATAAGAAGTGCTTGACTTTTGCTAGCTGCCTTAGTTGAAAGAAGCAGCTTTTCACTGTGGCTTTCACCTGGTTTTCCTGGTTCAGCAGGCTGTCCATGCGTATCCCCAGGCTGGTTTCAGGTTTCAGATACTGGTCCAAAGGGCCCAGACAGACAGGGGATAGTTTTTGGGCATCAGGACTAAAAATAATGACCTCAGTCTTGCTTTCATTAAAGTCAAGGAAGTTCAGGGCCATCCAGGCCCTCACGTCATTGAGGCATGTTAACAGGCTATCTAGTGAGGAAGACGAGGAGTCTGCACGTTTCACTGGCATATATATCTGTGTGTTGTCTGCGTAAAAATGAAAGGCACACTTGTGCTTCCTTAGAACCAGCCCAAGAGGAAGGAGATAAAGAGAAAAAAGCAGAGGCCCAAGAATAGAGCCCTGGGGGACACCGCAAGGTAGAGGAGCAGCTGATGATTGAAGCTGTCCTATCTTAATTGCGAAGGTCCTCTCGGATAGATATGATTTAAGCCATTGCAAAGCAGAACCACGAATTCCTACCATGTGCTCAAGACGAGCAATTAAGATATTGTGGTCCACAGTGTCAAAAGCCGCTGTTAGGTCGAGTAAAACTAAAACCACGTGATCACCAGAATCTGTTGTAAAAAATATATCGTTAAAAACCCTCAAAAGGGCAGATTCTACGCTGTGAAGGGGCTTAAAACCGGATTGGAAGACCTCAAAAACCTTGTTTACTTCTAAAAAGTCCATAAGTTGTTGATACACAACTTTTTCTAAAATCTTTGAAATAAAAGGAAGTCTAGAAATCGGTCTAAAATTAGATAAAATAGAGGAATCTAGCCCAGGCTTCTTTAGCAGTGGTTGAACCACTGCATGCTTGAGGAGCCTGGGAACCACACCCTTTAACAGGCTGATGTTGACGATCTCACAGAGGGTTGACCCAAGAATAGGAACAAGTTCCTTGAACAACCGTGGCGGAAGAGCATCATCAGGTGAGCCAGAGGGCCTCAAGTGTCCAACAACGTCAGCAAGAGCAGCTAAATTCACAGAATTAAACTGCTGAAAGGCAGAATAATCAGGACTTGGGACTAAAGGTAAAGGGTCAGACAGAGGAACAGTCATTTGAGCCCTGATGGCAGCTACTTTCCCAATAAAAAAGTGTAAAAAGTCCTCACATGAGTGACTACAGGTCACCAGGCTACCTGGTAGCTGAGAGACATTTAAAGCGGCATCAATGGTCTTAAACAAGACCCGGGGCTTGTGTTGATGTGTGAGGATTATATTGGACAAATATCTCCTTCTGTTATTTCTAACAGTTTCCTGATATAAGTCCCAGCAGTCCCTCAGAATCTGAAGGGAGACCTGGAGACCATCTTTTTTCCACCTCCTCTTGGCCCGTCTACACCGAAAGTCCCCCAAAAAATCTTTTTTAATTATGTCCTTCTTCTCCAACTTGAGATTATAATATTTGATCATGTTTTTGTGCCTTTTACCGCTAAAACCTGCAATCATACAGAGGTTCAACCTTTCTCTGCACCCTGCTGCTGCAGGTCCGATCATGCGGGAGAACTCCCATCCTCCCACCCTGCATCCCGTATCCTTACAGTCATGACAATCTCTCTCTCTCACATGAACAGAATCGAATTATGCTTGCACCACATCCGCTTTTCACATAAAGTGAAAATAATACTGCGTCATCTGGGTTTTTGTTTTTTTGTTTGAGTGTGAACTGCTGGAGCTCAACTCGCCCCCTCGTGCTGTAAACCTGCTACTGTGACACTTCCAGTTTATTTTCTCTTTTCCCCACTGCAGCACGAGGTAAACAGGATCAAATCATCCATTTTCAAACCTCCATTTGTCATAATTTTAATAAATAATTGATGGTTAGATAGCTCCACTTCATTTTTCAGTATTTCCCTTGTTGTCTTTTGTTTCAGTAACCAATAAATTATAGTTTATCAAAACAAAGTTGTCATTCGTCTTCTTAGTGGCTTGGGGGCCTCAAGCAGCTGCCCGCCATGCCTGTTGACAAACAATGTCTCTGTGGACAGAGTCCAAAGCAGTGAGTACCACTGAACGCTGGAACAGCTGTCTACCTCTGCTGAGTTCATGCGGATGATTTAGTTCTGTAATGTTCAGTTTGTGAACTGAACTTGTTTGCAGCTGATA
Source organism: Pachypanchax playfairii (assembly GCA_006937955.1). Classification (NCBI taxonomy): domain Eukaryota; kingdom Metazoa; phylum Chordata; class Actinopteri; order Cyprinodontiformes; family Aplocheilidae; genus Pachypanchax; species Pachypanchax playfairii. Next base: position 1,035,847 of record SSNP01000157.1, on the reverse strand, counting down.
GAGACCAGACGCTGTGCACTTAAAAAGTTAATTCAACATTCATTACTGACACATCTAGTTCAACCTTGCTGCTAAACATTTTGTAGCTTTATTTGTCTACAGGACCCATAACTATTTCATAAAAAAGTTCTTACTGTCGAGGTCAGTAATGTTCCCTTACCTGTATGGAAATGTTTATGTATCTGTTTGTTTGTTGCATTAGCAAAATAACCCAAGATTCACTAAATGGATTTAAAGAACCTCTCTGAAAGCAGTGCTTTATGTGGTCCAGTGCGCACCAGTACACAGGACTTTTTTCCAGTGAGTACCTGGCCCCACCCGACCTCTCCAGAGGTGTTTTGGCACACAACACTTGCCGTACATTCAAGTGAATGTGTTTGTTTCATATGAGAGGACAAGCGGAAGAAACCAATCATTGTTGTAATGTTGAACTGGCAAGATATTAAATTCAAATTCAAATTCAAATTCGATTCGATTCGATTCGATTCAATTCAATTCAATTCAATTCAATTCAATTCAATTCAATTCAATTCAATTCAAAATACCTTATTAATCCCCAAATGGAAATTAGATTTTGTAGTAACAGATTTTTTCTTTAGAGAGTCATTATAGAGAGTAACTACACATTAGGATTTCTTGTGCTGGTCTGTGTTGCAGCAGATCTGAAGAAGCCTGTGACTGAACTGAAGACACTTTCATCTTGAGTTCCTGTGTTTACCATGATGTTTTTCCATTAAAGCACCCTCCTTTGTATAATCAACTCAAGAGGATCTAGATCAGTCCCCAGAATAGAACCAGGACCTCAGATGTAATCACGCGCTTCACAACAGATTTAAAAAATATATTAAGGATCTACAAGTACATCTACAACTGATAAACTTTTGAAGTCAATCAAATTTAAGATAGCTGCTATTTAACACCAAAAAAGCTACAACTCAATCAGTTTTACTGATATTGAGCTAAGTTTTGATGTGACAGTAACTAAGAGTCGCTACTCTGAGAGCCAACAGATCACACAAGATCATACATAATATTTGTTTCATCATTTCTCAACACAATTTTATCTTAGTTTTAAATCCGGCTTAAAGGAAAATTAAACATGTGCATCCATTCAAGGAGTTCAAGGCTGTTAATTATTTCTAAACTTTGAGATTTTTTAAATTTTAATTGCAGGTATTGGTAACACTTTAAAATGTTAACATTTGCTTTGCATTGTTCTTTTCTGTAGCTGTGTTGTGTCTGCACTCGGTCAAGAAAATCATATTTTTTACACATAATGATCTGGCTGAAACAATGATAAAATGAATGTCAACTAACCAACTATAAGTGACAGAAAGCAGGAAAGGTGAAAAACAAACTTAAAAAATTTAACAGAGCAACAGGTTTCTTTTATGTAGCAGTACATGAAATAATTTCACCAGCTGTCCTCCCCAACAGCAAAACAGACATGAAAGTCACAATTTTGTGCATTTAAATTCTTGTCATTTTCAAGAAGCCTTTATTTTCACAGGAGGAGGGGGTGGGGGGATTCTTTGTTGTAAAAATCCTATTATTTGACACATTCTGGTGTGAGATGAGGCAGGTTTCAACACTTAAAGCACATTTTCAATGAGAAATGTTGTTTTATGAGATAAAACTTAATTGGAATTCCCTATTTTTTGAGAAGGTACATTTTACTCAAAGTAAATAAATTGAAATTGGAAGGAATCACTGTAAACCCACTTCATACTCTCAAAGAAAATGTTTTTACAAATGAAACATGCCAATTTACCCTAATTTCTCACATCACTTCAAGCTCTGTCTATAATACCTTAGAGAAAAATATATTTTTGATTAATGCAGTAATGATACAGAGTTCTGTGACATTTGCCATTCATTTTTTGTGTAATGTGCATGTAAGTCTCTCCCAGTTCTGGGGTTTTATGATTGGTTTTGGGGGTTTTGATGACTTTTTCCCCACAGTCCTCCTTTTCAACTACTTTCTGTTTTTTTCCCTATTTTTCAGCTCTACTTCTACTGTGCTACTTTTCAGGTGAGTTATGTCTGCTTCTTTTAGTCCCGCCCTCTGGAGGTGTCTGTGGCAGCATGGGTCATACCTAATTACATCATCCCCGCCCCCTCCTTAGTTACTGTTGCTACGTCCAACAAACACAATCAGTGCGACAGATTACCATGACTGGAAGAGGTATTTTAATGCGTGTCAGTGACCTTTTTTGTAGCAATACCTTTGCAACATCCTCCAAATCAAACCAGCCTTGATCTCCTTTCTCTCTGCAGATCAGCTCTGCCGAGTGGCGTCCGTTCCCTCGCAGCCAGCCTCCCTCGCAGCCAACGAGCACTCTCAGCTGCCAACACTTTCAAAGTTCAGTCCCTGAGTCACCAAGAGCCAGAGTCAATCCCGAGCTGGCTCACGCTCATCCGCGGGTGGAGAGCGCCACACCTCGAGATGCTCCTCAGCACTGAGCTCCCCCTGACATCTAGTTAGTAGTTAGTACATGTGGGCACACTGCTTCACCATCTTGCTTTGAGTTAATGTTTGTCAGAGCTGCTCACATAGTAACTGTTGTGTGATTGGACAATGGCCACTTTGGGGGCGGGGCCAGCATACGGTCAATTGGTCATTGATGCAGAGTTGGACAAACACATTTAGTATAACCTGTAGCTCTCTAGGACCCGATGCAGTGATGGCCACTGCAAGGTGCTAGGACGTTTTCTAACATAGAGTTGACCGTGTTTGGCAGTTTGCCAGATCAGTGTGTAGTTTAAACAGTGGTTGGAGTGTTGTGGATCGTCAGTGGGGGGAAACAAAGCAGCACATGTGAAAAGGTGAGAACACGTTTTTTTTTTATTGTTATGGAGGTTTCAGTAATGAATTCAATCAATAGGTAGTGAAGAAAGGCCTTTTAGTAAGGGATAACACCAGATGAAGTATTCATTGTTAGAAATTGAAGAACGACATGTAGGCGGTACACCCCTCCACGTCGTGGTCCATCTCAGCCCTGAATGTGGTATGAAAAAAACGCAGCTCAGCTCCAAAAATGGATTGTGGAAATGCTCTCAAACCACGCCGAGTGGAGCCGGGCGGGCATCTTCCGGTATAGTCTCGGCCAGTTTTCTCTTGAGTACAAACCCTAGTACAGTTTTTTTGTGAATGTGTCTTCTCTCCTGTGTCCTGTTCCTCAGCAGATGTCCAGTATGTGACCCAGTACCTGAGACCTCCCATTGGATTATTCTGTGTTTTCTCCTCCTCTCAATGGTTATTTGTCCTTTTGGGTTCGCATTTTCTAGCAATCATGACAATCATCTGGACCTGCAGCGATGACGTTTGAGGTGGAGCCTGTTGTGTGAAAAGTTTGAACTGGAACCCATGAGGATGAAGAAGAAGCAGTGAAACTTGTTGAAGTGCTGATCTGGTGAGGATTGATGTGTTGAACTCAAACAGGAACTCATGGCATGATGCAAATCAACAGCTGAGCATAGTGGGGAGAGTGACAGAGTAATTCTCTTTGATTATTTGTGTTTTTCTAGGCTATCATTTTTATGAATAAGTCGTGAACTTTAGGTGCACCAGTGTATGTGTGTTGAAAAAAAGTGAAAAAGTAACATTCATGATGCGTCCTCATGACAGCAGCTCGTTTCAGAGCGCATATATACAGTCACAGCTTATTTCCAACTTCCAAATATTTGCACTTTTCATTTATAACATTCAAATACTCAGAACTTTGTATGGTGACTGTGACATTCAGAAAAATGGAATTCCGCACCATTTGTTGTGCATTTCGATTACTTTTTTCCTGTCCTGTATTTGATACCAGGTAGTGTTGTTCATAGTAATGATATTTAATTAATGATCAATCTGTGTCTATGCCACATGAAAATGGCTTTGACTTAAGCATGGTTATGCAGATAATTCTTTCCACTGAAAAAAACCCACTTGTTTGAGCCACATGAAATCTTTTATATCTTTGACATTTATGTCTCTGGGTCTGATTTAAGAAAATACACTCACTGGTCATTTTATTAGGTACACCTTTCTTGCACCGGGTTGGACTCCCTTTTACCCTCAAAACTGCCTTAATACTTCATGGCATAGATTCAACAAGGTTCTGGAAACATTCCTCAGAGATTTTGGTCCATATTGACATGACAGCATCATGCAGTTGCTGCAGAGTTGTCCATGATGCAAATCTTCTGTTCCACCACATCCCAAAGATGTTCTATTGGATTGAGATCTGGTGACTGTGGAACCCATTTGAGTACAGTGAACTCATTGTCATGTTCAAGAAACCAGTCTGAGATGATTCAAGCTTTATGGCATGGCGGATTATCCTGCTAGAAGTAGCCATCTTAACATGGGTACACTGTGGTCATAGAGGGATAGACATGGTCAGCAACTATACTCAGGTAGGCTATGGTAATGCAATGATGCTCAATTGGTACTAAACGGCCCAAAGAAAATGATATATTCTATATATATATATATATATACAGTATTTATAGGCACATGAAAACTCATATTTTGGAAAGCATGAATTGAATGGTGGTTGAATTAAACAAATAAAGCCATAGAAATTAGTTAGGGAATTTACTTTGAGTTTGTTTGACACCATGATGCAAAAGAATTATATAAAAATTGTAGTTTCCTTCACAGCAACTGTAGATGGCTGTTTTAGTATTTGACATCAGTTCCACATACACACAAAAATGAAACACCTCAAAAATAAAGGAAAAAATATACAGCACAGGTTTTTCAGATAAGGATTTATAGTACATGGGATTTGCTGCTAGAAAACCATATCAAATGCTGCAGATCTAGAACATCAGGACTCTGGTGCATGTGTGAAAATGGCTTAAGATAAGCTTGGAATGACTAAAGGGAAATGGTATAAATTATGTTAAGAACAGCTAATGTAAACAACTTTATCAGTAGCTTCTGGAGGAAGTTATTGTATTGCTCAGTTACAGGCATCGAATGCTTAAAGCAGCATTCCGCAACATTTACACCTTAATATAATCTTTTTTCAACATTTTTGGTGAAATTGTATTACCTATTATGTTCTTTTTTTTGACATATCACCATCTCATAGGGGTCCTTTTTTCTGCACTATATAACTTTTGAGCGGCGCTTCGCCGCTACGGAAGTAGTGACTGTTCTGCTTTACGGCAGAGTCCTACTTCCCCACTGTTTAGAGAGTGTAGAGATGGCTGATCCACCAAAGAAAGCGAGAAATCCCATATCAGAAGAAGCTATAAAAACAAAAAGAGAATGTGATAGAGAGAGATCAAAGACCAGAGTAATTTTGGCCCAGCTTTTAGTCGTTGGAGAACTCTTTTGGAATGGACGCAGAGCTAGCAGTGCTGCTAATGGATAGGTAAGTAATCAATGATTTCACCGGGGTTATTGTGTTTTGTCTGGCATGATGTTGTTTTACAGTCCTGACAAAGCTATTTACTTAATGTGTGGCAGTGGATGACCTTAGTTTGCATGGTATACCTTATGGTAGTTGTTGTGTTTATACTGTTAGGACACAACAATACTGTGTGCCAGTGTTTACCATTTTATTAAGTCTCTTACCAAACAACAGGTCACTGAACTCCTAATGTACACGGTATACATGGTATTTTTGCAGGTAAAGACAGCTCGCTTCTTTTTTTAACAATATCATTCATGACCAAGTATAAATGAATAGCGTTAAACGGTTATTACATGTACGGAGACGCGAGTAGCAGGAGGGACTAACCGTGCTGAATTGCATTGGCGCAATGTCGATTTTCAATAAACGGTCGCATAAAATAACTTTCTAACACACAGTGAAACATGCCAAAAGCACTGCAAGTCACATTTAACGTCTGAAAATACGGTAAGAGTATTACAGTTAGTACTGAACCAGTTGTCTTTTTATCGAGATGAAAAAGAAGCTAAGTCTCAAATTATAACACAACTGGATACGGCCACGGATGCTAACGTGTAATACTCGGATCTGTTGTGTAAAGCTGCAAACTCCGGCGCAGTCGCAGTGATTGTTACAGGAGAATTGCTGAACTGAAACGGCACTTGTTGTGTTGTTGTAACTGTTCTGAGAGATTTGATTTTACAACAGTGAAGTTGTGCGGCAAGCCTGAAGGGGGCGGCAGAAAGCAAAAATTATTGGAGTTGCGGAGTGTCACTTTAAAAACACAGATGGACTGTGGATTTGTGAATGTTAATAAAAATGTTTTAACAAGTGAAATATGTTTTTGTTTGGGTTAAAATGTTGTAATTCTTGAACACTTATGCACTGCTGAGCTCCTTTTGATTCCAACTACAATCTGAATAAGTTCCAGGAAACCACTCAAATATAAACAGTGCATACAAATATGCAGTGTATTAAAAACATATTTCTGGGTCCTCTTCAGATTGCAAGGGTGCATTTTTTCTAAATGATGCATGTGTTTTGCTAACATTTGACAAAACAAATGTCAAAAATAAGCACTTGATTCTTAGAGAGTTGAATCAAACAGCAGTTGGTTGATGAGATTGGGACAAAACTCCATAGGAGTCACACAAATCTCAAAGCCAGTAGAAAAGCCAGACTTGTACGAGTGCAACAACACCCTCAGTCTTGACTGCACTTGATCTACATAGATCATGACTTAATCAGGAAGTCCTTCTGAGATAAAGTGGACATTCAATTGGCTCTAAAATTACATTTTAGAGCTGTTAGAACAACTGGATGCACCAGTCTTCTGTCTGGTGCTTTCACAACAGTTCACACCTTTTATTCATGTGAATATGATAATTTTATCAGAACTATGTCTGCGTGCTCAACAAATACTGTATGATAGCAAGCAATGGCTCATTCATGTAATTTAGAACGATGAACATCAACCAGCTAATGTTAAAGGGACATAAGGCAAGATTTGTGAAAAACTACACATGCATTTCCAGTTTATTCAATGCTAATGGGTCATGAAGCATTAAAAACCCAAAATAACGAGGCCATCCGCATATATGTCTGTTGCCTTGGAAACGCTGTGTGCCACATAATGCGCTGCAGTTCGACGTCCAAATTTCCCGCGCAGTTGTAGGGATGTGACGTAAATTGACGCTGCATGCGCGTTGCCGACAGCTCTTGAACAGGAAGTACATGGCCGCCGTGGACTTGGATTCAAACACTGAAGGTATACTTATGGATGTTTCTGCAGCCAGCAAACGACCTGCATCCACTCTCACCCCCCAAAAAAGTGGCACCACGAAGAAAAAAAAGACTTTATCAGCGGCATCTCGTGAGTCTAAAAAAAAATATGACCGAAGCCGGGCAGGCACCCGCATAAATATAGGATATGCGTTCGGTTTATGGAGGGAACTTCAGCTGCATTTGGGAGTGAAAACGGATGCTGACATGGCTCATTTCCTTGTGACCAGGTGAGAAAACATTATAGGTCGTGTTTAGAGCCTGATACAGTATGAAAATGATGAGATCAAATCAAATAACAGAGTGGAGAGACCTGACGTGAAGTATGTTAGCCTCCCCGGTGCAGTGCTGTGATGACGAACCGTCTGTAAAGTGTCTGTGCGCGCTCCCGTGCCGGCTTGGCTGGTGGCTGCAGTTAGCCACAGCGCCTGTCGCGGCAGCACTGAGTCAGATTTTGTAAAGCTGCCTTAAGTTCCTTTAATTATGTTCTACTTCACTTGTATCTAGCAAATTGTTAATATATTAAATACTGTTATGTCCTGAGGATGCAGAACATAAACATTTAATTCTGATTCAAATTTAAAATGTATTGACTCATGAAATCATTAAAACAAGGTATAATTGATGTCATTCAAACATCCAGCTATACAGACCTGGGGCCGTATTCACAAAGACTCTTATCTTACCGCTAGGTGTTACTCCTAATTCGCGCTAAAAGGTCTTACGTAGGAGTTGTCGTCTAAAACCTATTCACAAACGCACTAAGAGCTACATTTACGTAGGACAAATCCCTAAAAGGAAGCTAAGAGTGACGTCCCGTTGCTGTGGAAAACGTCATTTCCTATGCATGAGTAAATAGCCGGACAGCAGTGTGATTGGTTGTTGAATGACACGTGTAAAACCAGGAAATGGAAAACTTCAATGTCGATAAAAGCGTAATTATGAACAGTGCAAATTGCAGAAATAATGCACGATAACGATTTTTTAATTAAAAATACTCAAAACCTAAGAAAATGTCATATTCCATATTATCATTGTGCTAGATCCCATGAATGAACCCATGTGATCATGAAGAAAAAAAAACATGCTCTGATGGAGTGGTGAAACACACTGTGAGGATTCATACCCTCAAGCTGCATTTTCTAGAGAAAACACCATGAAGCTGACCAGAATTAGTCACGACAAATAGAGGTGTAAAGTGTCTAAGGAAAGACACATACACACTTACACACAACAGATAAACCCACACAGAGCTTACGCATAGATTTGGCAAAAGTACACAAGCTGCTCAGAGCATTGGCAAAATGACATGTTCAGGCGTGAAAAGATTGAAGCAAGTTGCTGAGGGGGGAGGGGAAGTTATCAAAGGATCATTTAGCAACATCTGGGCTCATAATCAGTCCTTCTAATTAACTTCCCCTGCATCCTTCCCTCTCCTTCCAACTCCAAATCTCTCCCTTTCATTCCATCACGTATTCCTCCCTTTTCTTTTCATAACACCAGCAGGCACATTTTATTCCAGTTTGTCTTTAATAGAAGTTAAGGCAGGCGTGCAAACATGAAGAAGACTAAAAAGCACAACAAGGAGACATGTACACACACACACACACACACACACACACAGCATGATGGTTTCTAATGCCATTGTCATGGTAACACTCCCTCACTCGTTTTGTTTGCACAAACGAACAGAGCACATATCCCAGGATTCTGGAAGGATTCTTATGTAACTACACATCCCCCACCCCCACCCCCACCCCCCGTCTCACTACCACCACCAAAGAGACAGACAGACAGACAGACAGACAGCTAGATGGATGGATGGGAATGAGTCAGTGCTACACCACATATTGAGAGCATCTGTCATCAACGTTATACCTTTCACTATGACAAGAACAGCATGTACTGCTGAGTTACTTCAGGCTCATTATGAGATATTCTAGCACACACACACAAACACACACACAAACACACCAGTAGCTTCTATGGCACAGAGTGAGACGTTGAAATAGCTGTTCAGCTAGTTATGGCAACATGTTTCAGCATACTAATTACTCTGTTTCCTCTGTGAGGGCACTCTGCAGAGATGTGGCACCGGGTGAGAGGGGAGAAGAGAAATGCTGGACGAATGAGAGCGGGGCTCAGTGGAGGCATGTATATAGATATAATTAAAGGGCCAGTAATTTATTGCAAAGAGCAGCACGCGCGGAAATGATGTCACGAAGAGAGAGGGGAGGTCACAGCTAGTGAGGGCCTTTTTTTGCCCATTTCATAGTAGCGAGTGACGTGTTGAGCAATGAGCAAAAGGGCAACCATTAAAACATGTGAGTGCATGGTTACCTGGATTCCAGAGTGTTACTTCCTCTGACTTTTGCTTTAATAAGCATGTTGTTGATTTTAGCGCTTTGAAATATAAAATGTTCAGAGTATAAACTCTTGTATTTACCTCAAAGAGGCTGCTGTGTAAGCGTCGGTCCCAACGACCTGTATGAACAGCTGCAAATACACTGCAAATGATTTTTGGACTATTTCTTTCAGCCTCCTTAAGGCTTTTAAAAATCCAGTATTAAGAACAATGTTGATTGATTATTTAGGGTGATGAGTCCATTCCCAAATCTCATATTTCTGTTGTGTTTCTACTGTTTTCTTCCTTTCCTCTAATATTGTTGCTTCCACAAAATTATACTTACTTCTCATGATGCGTGGGACAAGATGAGGCAACCTTGTCAAATATGTTACTGTCCATCTGGAGCTAATCCAGGTAGTCACCATCCAACCCGAGATCCAGCTCATGGAACAGAGTCTGACCGCAGAGGTGCCGCCTCTATCGGTCCTCCTGCCACTGTTAAAGCAGCTGGTACAAGATCTTCTTCTTCGTCCTGCAGCTGCAGCTGTAGAAGGTGCAGCTGTAGTGTTGTCTACATTATGGTGCGTTCACACCGGCCACTTTGTCAACATCAAGCAATGCTCATAACGCTTCATGTTTGACGCCTTGTTTGAAGCTTGTAACGCCTGCCAGTCAGAGCGCATAGCCGTTGAAGCTCGTAACGCTTGACCGTTAAAAAGAGTGTGTAGGCGGGGCTTCCTTTGTTATCGGATGTTCTAGGCTATGGCGGATCATATTGCTGGGTTTCACATGACGTTGCATTGACGTCACCAAATGCAGATGGGGGTCAGGAAGTAACCGCCGCTGCACAGAACCCTGCTGAACTCTGCTGATTCGGCTTAAAAATGCCCAAAATCTGTGCGGTCTACGGTTGTTGCAACCGCTCTAATCGGGAGAAAGACAAACGTTTTTCTCGTGTCTCGAAAGTCGTGTGCCACAAAGGTCTTAATTTTAAAAAACTTACCGAAAGAAGACGGCAGAAATGGATCACTTATCTCGAGCTAAAAACAAGAGAAAAAACGGACAATGCTTGAGTTTGCAGCGATCACTTTCTAAAATGTTTAATAAAAGGGTCTAATAAATGTTCTAGTGTTTTAGTGAACCTTTACTTAGAAACACATCTACAAAAATGGCAGGTAAACAAGTTTTTCTCTGGCCACAAACCACGTTTTCTGGGGGGGTTCTGTGGATCTCTGTGAATGGTTGAACTACATTATAGAAATATATAGAGAAAAATTACTTAAAATCAAACAAATCTAATAGAAATTTGGATTTAAAAAGGCATAATATGGTATTTACATGTAGATACTAGCACATAAACACACTCGTTATTAGCATTAGCAATAGTATTATTATCACGAATTAAAAGTAGCACAACTCACGACTTACCCGTGCAAAAACAAGACGACAGCCATTTAAAGCTTCTCTGGATCCTAAATCGTTGACCCAAACTGATACAAAATAGTTGTAGGCTTCCAGGCTTTTGAAGTCTTTCATTTGATTTGCTGTGTAAAAAGAGGTATGCAGGACGAGATAGTTTGTTATGTCGATAGCTTCAATACAGGGTAAATCCTCCAGATTGTATTTAAAGTCTGATCTTTTTAAACTATACGGGTCATAACCTAAATGAAGATTTATTTTTTCGCGATATCGCGTTTGTGCTAGTCCATTGAAAGCCTTACTATAGTTGCTTTCCGACATCGCGCTGTGTTGTTGTGGCCAAGTGAAACACTTCCTGACCCCCATTTGAGTTTCGCGCGGCTTCCGAGTTACGTGAGTGAAACCCAGCAATAGAGAGTGGCTTCACTTTATTTACTCCGTTTGTGGATACAGCCCATTCTTCAGATGTGTTTTGAGTTTGAGGAGTTAAACCATTTGCTCCAGGAGCTACATACCGTATGGATGAGGTTTGCTTCCAGCGCTACTTCCATCTGTCCCGCGCCCTGTTTGAAGACTTCCTGCTTCAATTGAGGTACGTCACTACGATGAGATGCTCTGATTGGTTGACATGCCGCTTCAAGAGCGTTATGAGCGTCAAAAGTTCAGCTAGCTGAACTTCTGCGTTTTGAGCTTTTCAAGCGTTTCAAGCGTCAACGCCTGAAACGCTCAAAAAGCTTGAAAAGTTGCCGCTCATAATGCTCACAAAGCGCCTCAGAGCCGTTGATGTCTGTCTGACACACTCCACCATAGACTTTACATGTAAACTTGCCGCTTCTGACGTTGACGGTTGGGCCGGTGTGAATGCACCATTATTGTCATCTTAAAAATTAGAACCTTTTCCACAAATTTCAGAGCAGACTTAATTATGACGATACAGCATTTTTGAGTTATTGCACTACTTGTATGCACTGACAAAATGGGCCAAAAGCAATAGGATCTTCCCACCACTGACTTGAAACTGCCATGAGCTTCACATGGGGGTGCCGTACGGCCATCTTATGACAACAATTGCCATAAAATGACCATCAGTAGACTGTAGGAAGGTTTCAAGGCACCCCAAGAACATACAATCTCTACGGCCAGCGTGTGGCAGAAAATCTCCTCAATTAACTCAAAAATACTTCTGCTCGTACAAACTGAACTGCAGCTGTATCAAATTCCTAAAACGGCTGTAGGGGACTATCCCCTCTCCAGGAATGTCTACAAGCTCCAGATTTTGTAGCAGCTGTAAGATTTGTATGAACCTGTTGCTCATAAGAACTTTTATGAACTGTTCAGACCATGTGAACATTATCATACCAACTCTGCAAAGGTTGGCCAGGCTACAGGGCCAAGTGTTGTTCCCAAAATGTTTCAATAAGTAACTGATGCTGGTCAGTCAGCCTGAGCTGCTTCGGATTGTTCCCCTTGTAGTATCAGTTGCTCAATTCCAGAGCAGAAAGGAAAAGTTAAAAAAAAACAGTGACTTCCTTCAAATATCCTGAAACAGGGAAGATTCTCCCTCTGTTGCATGTAGAACAAAGTAAAACCACACAAGCATTGTACCTGCAACACAAGGAGTATAATTAAAACATGACAACATCTGATTGTCTCACATCTTACTACTGTTTCTAAAAGTGCTGCAATGGCAGAAAACAATCCAGTGCAGGGATTCAAAAATGAGCTCTAAACTATAACAGTTATATGGGTTTATGGATGGAGAAAACAAATTATGATTCGGTTCAGTTGGTACCCTCACCATGGCGCAAGAAACCTGACAGTCAGAGTCTGATGCACCTGTCTGCAGACGGATACCGTAGCACTGCTACACACAAACACACACGGACAAACACACACTCAAGCAGGTAATTGGGCTCTTATAGCAAAAAGAAGGAAACATAGAGATAAAACTTCTTCTTCTCTCGATGTGTTGTAGATGTTCGTTCTTTTTTGGCGTGAGTAGGGTGGGGTTATATGTGTGTTTCAGTTCTAATAATCTGGTACAGCGCTGACTACCCAAAACCAGGCAATTTGCTGTGAAGCCATTCGAGTGTGACGGCTGTAGGTGCCTAATGGGCAAGACTCAAGAAAGAGGGCATTACCACAATCCAGCAAACTCAATTGTATTAATCCTCCGGATTAACAGCTTTAATTCTCAACACATTTCGGCATAAAAAAAGTTTTATTTCCATGTTGAAAACTGGAGCAGCACATTTGGTGAATATCCAAATACTTCAAGTGGTGAAGAAGAAGAGTTTCTTCTTGTTATTTTACTTGGGCCATGCTGATGCACTTTCTTACACCTGCTACAAACTTGCAAATCAATTGATGTATCAGTAAAGAGTTGCCTTTTTAACACCTGGTTCACCTGTCAGTTACTTGATGAGCTTCTTGTTAATTAACCCTGCGATCAATCTTCTGCTGACGCTAAAGAGCTACTGTCTTAACCTCACTGCGCACTTCGCCCTAGAGACAGCTGAAAACTGTCAGTTTTAATCTCTGTCTTTGCCACCATCCTTCCACCTCACACACACACACATGCACACACCTACACACACAAATGACTTTCAAAGGAGGGATTTAGATTACAGTGAGCACAGTTATAGCTCCGTGATGATGAAGCTTGTGTACTCCCTCACCCTTGGAGTACACAAGCTTCATCATCACCTTATTGGAATTCATACGATGTTTGTTGACTCCCTTCATATAAACAGGTGGCTGTGTGGAGATAAGTGCATTGTGCTGACAACAATGATGTTCCTTAACATGCACACACACATGCAGTCAACCAGTGTTGTGTTCTGATTATTTTTTTTCTTTAATCCTAATGCAGCCAGACATTTATTAATCTATCTGTTGCAGAGGATGAGCGACAAAACCTTTCAGGTGTGTGAACGAGGGGGATTCCTGAAAGGATGTCGCCTCACATCCAGCCAAAACCGAGCTGTGACAACACAGCAAAAACTAGCTTTGTTTTACCTCCATTGCTGCAGAAAGGTGTGTAATAACAGTCCCCCTCTTCCTGTCTTCTGTCTGTCCACTGATTTCCTTTTGAATTAGTTTTAACGGTTCAGCTTCACAGTCAGAAGTCAAATGAGCATCCTGGATATGCCTGATAAATAAAAGACTGATTTGAAATGAAAGGAGGCAGTGACATATATACAGTATTACAATCGCTTGAGTGCATGCACACACACACACACACACACAAGTGTGTTTTGTTATCCTTATGGGGACCGTCCATTGACTTCCATTGATTTTAGTAACTAGATTTATACCTAACCCAAACCCTTTTCCTAACCTTAACCATTACTGATCTATAACTAACCCTAAGACTAACTAAAACTCTATTCACACCATACCTATAAACCTAACCCCTAACCCTAAAAAGGGGAGTCCCCCTCATGGGGACCAGGCTTCGGTCCCCACAAGAACCCTCGGACCCCAGAAAGATAGTAAAAGTCAGGAAACTGGTCCTCAGGAGGTCAGAAAAACAAACCCACACACACACACACACACAGGAAAACATTTATCTAGATCCTTAATAAAAGTTTTTCTCTAACTAGACTGGATCAAAATAAAAATTTAATACTGTTTGTTTTTATGTGTGTGTTTGTGTCCGAGGGTTCTTGTGGGGACCGAAGCCTGGTCTCCATGAGGGGGACTCCCCTTTTTAGGGTTAGGGGTTAGGTTTATAGGTATGGTGTGAATAGAGTTTTAGTTAGTCTTAGGGTTAGTTATAGATCAGTAATGGTTAAGGTTAGGAAAAGGGTTTGGGTTAGGTATAAATCTAGTTACTAAAATCAATGGAAGTCAATGGACGGTCCCCATAAGGATAACAAAACACACTTGTGTGTGTGTGTTATTGGGTGTGTGTGTCTGTGAGTGCATCTTGATCATAGTAAACTTGATTATATATCTGACATAGATGTGAAGAACTTATTACTTACTGTTTGGCTCTTTATTGATCTCTCATTTCCAACAAGGAAGAAATTTTGTTTCCATCACCTGTGGGTGAAATCTGCTTTTTCCGCAACCACAAGGTGGCAGTAATGGACTATACCAATAACTTTTGTAAAAAAATCTACCAGATTGCATTGTACATTTTCTTGCATGTATATTCTTTTAAACATTAGTAATTTCCGCCAGGGTGTGTTAGTTAATTTGTCTGTTAGCAGTGAGTACACTTCTTTGATCTGGATCACTGTCTGGAGCCAGGATTTTATTTATTTATTTATTTTTAAGAATTCTTTGTCATTGTGAGATAGAACTGTTTTTAACTTATCTGTATGTAACTCCACAATAAATGGTCCAGGTGCTTTGTAAAAAAATAAAATAAAATACTGGGTGAGTTCACTCCATGATACCAAGGATCGATCTGGATCATATCAAAATTCCAGATACTCTCATCCAGAAAAGAAAAAAATATGGAACCTTTAGATTTTTAAGCACTGAAAGAACAAATGATGGTATAAACTTGTTACAAACACCAAAAATAGTCGAGACATTGGAATCAGATGTTTGCTGACTGATATGATGTTCCTTCAAAAGTTCTGGAGCTCGATCCAGAAGAAAACCAACATTACTGAAAAAGTGATTTTCATGAATAACTACTGAACTAATAATAATATCAGTATCAATCCAATTACTAAAGGTGTTTTTATGATCAATGAAACAGATAATGTTGATACAGGTGAGACTGTTATTTTTGGTGTAAATCGAAACATAGAGGTATCTGAGGTACTCGGCGGAGGTGCATTTCAAGTTGATTCTGTTTTTATTTAACCCTTAATGGACCCTCAAATAAAGGCAAAACTAGGGATCCTCTGCACAAAAAAATGTCCCAGGGACGATTAAGGGTTAAAGTGATCAGGTATGAGTAACTGCTCCATCAGAACTTGTTTGGAAAGATTTTTTTTTCATATTCTTCAAATTAAAATAAATCTAAAGACAAAATGTCACAAAACTGCAAAGCAGATTTATTTGTATTTTATTGTTTTTTCCAAAATATGAATTATTTTAATTTGAGCTGCACCACATTTTGTCAAAAGAGGTTGCCGAGGGTGCCATCAGTGGGTGTGGCTTCTTTGGAGTGTGAGAAACTTTTGTTGTTGTTTTTTAATATAAGAGGTACAACAAAAGACCTCCTGCAAAGTTTTGTACGTTCCAGGATCTTGGTCGCTTGTGGTGTGAGTTTTATGTTTTTCCAGGAAAAACAGAAAAACTTGAAAATGACTATGACATAAACTCTGGTGAAATAATATTCACTTACACTACTATGGAGTTTTTTAGATTAATCTTTAGATGCTAGTAATCCCTTTTGTAACTGGTCTCACTTTGACCATATGTTCACTGATCTGTTGCTTCTACATCAGGCAAGACATTATGGGCCTGATTTATTAACATTCCAAGGAGCGCAAAATTACGTTCACCGCAAAAATTTTGCACCAAGGGCGTGTTCCTGATTTGCAGGTGATCTACTAAGACTGATTGCGTAACTGTTAACCGGCACAAAGAGCAATATTCAAAGGAGGAGTTTGACTTCGCTATTCTCTTATGGGTGCAAGAAAGGCGCAAACGGAAAATTAATTTTGAGCCATTGCAGCCTCAAATATGACTGGAAGAGGCAAAAAATACTGTATATTGCTGAGCCGCAGCAAAGACATCTTCAGGCTCCGCTCTGTGATGTTGTTGAATGTTGTGCAACATACAGCAAACAACAGTGATCAGAGCGACCTGGTGCAACAATATGAAAAAAAATCAAAATTTCTTCAGGACTAACACAACTTTAAATATAATCATATGTCCTTTTTTCCTCCCAATGGAGAATTTTAGATGTTAAAAAATTAAATATCAGAGTCCAACACAATGAGCTAAATCTGAAACAGTCTTTGTCATCAGTACATGTTTATACAGTATCGTATAAATAACCAAGTCCTTGTTTAACCACTATTTTTCTAACAAGCTCTGCTGACTCACTCGGCCCACACAACATTAATCCTAATAATGCAGTAAACCACTAAAAGCCCTGGTACTGTATAGGTGTCACAGAGGACTGCATCATCTCTGGCTGCTGGCAGAGGGAGGTTCACTGGCACTTCAGACGAGCACAAACCAACATCTTCTGTTGGAGTTCATGGAAAATGAACATGAAACCCTTTTAGCACTATCACGAACATGAAGGCAGTGGGTTTTAAAACAGAACATGGTGGTGTATTTCTATATAAAGCTAAACGCTTGTAGAAACACTAAAATATGCTTTTTAGCTTTAAATCTGACCAAACAGTAATACGTACTATTTGTATTTATCTCTTTTTTCAAACTGTCATCTATGTCTATGTTCAAAATTAAATTAAGACTAAAGCCACAATTCTAACCCTAATAGCTATTTTATGTAACTTTAAAATAAAAAAAACAGTATTTGTAAAGTTAAAACAAAGTTATGTGACTTTAACTGCAGATGTTATTTAACAAAATGTGTTTTCTTACCCAGCTGGAAGTCGTATATGACTTTTTAAAGGAAACAGTCTTAAAGAGGCCCTTCCATTAAAAATGGTTTTTTTTAGGTTTCTGTTGAATATTTTAGCTCCACAGGTGTTCTTACCTTCATAGTGGGTGAAAACAGGTCAACAACCTTTCTTTCAGTTTTAAAGGTGGTATATGGAACATTTTCATTAAAAGCAATATTTTTAACAAAATAATGCCTCCACGGGGTGTTTAGAGGGTTGTAAAATGAAAATACAGCATTTCCTTGAAAAATTATATTTGAAGTAAAACATTATAAAATATTACTTTTGATGGGCACGACGTTGGCATTTTGTTTACATCTACCGGCCAATAACTGGCAGAGTAGCGGGCACCATTTTGAGTTGCCTATACTGTAAATAATCCAGCACAGTGAGGCTGGTACTGTTGAATCAGCAGGTCAACCAGCTGGACGCATCGTGGACACATGGTGATTATATACATTATTTGCTTGCTGTAGGTGATTCCTTCGGGGTTTCCCATGTGACGAGCAAGTTCTGTGTGGAAACGTTTTTCATTAGCTGCTAAGCTAACACGCACCTACATGTTGGTGAACCAAGAGCTTCAGGCAACTTTTTGGACTGGAAGACACACCACAGAGGATTTTATTGCTTTTTTTATTTTATTGGATAAGTGGGGCATGCAGGATGGTGTGTGAGGAGGAGAGAGGATCTTAAGAGGGGCTGCAGGAAGTTTTGGAGTCGCAGGACAACTATGAACTCTTTGCCACGGACTGAATCGATGATTGAGCTTCAAACAGGTAGGAGCTGCTTTTATCAGAGTCAGCGTGGGATCAGCGGGGCTGGAGAGCATGATTAGTGAACTGAACTCATGATATTTTATTCAGATCGGGGATCAGAGTGGGTTTGGTGAAGAATATTTGGTCTGAGCATCGAGCGCGTGAGGGGTAAACGAGCCTGGCACCCAGATGGCTGAAGGCTTTGTGCTGTATTATTCTGTTCCGAGTTCCATATCCCACCTTTAATCTCTCAAACTACGCAAGTGGCGATAACACCCGAGTTCCCCGAACGGCCGGTATCTGTTTCGTCACAACTCCTTTGTTTGTTAGTATTTGGCAGCTCCCACAGTTGAAACCACACCTCGCATGCTGCTGGCTAAAAGCTGTAGCGTAAGACATAGCAAACAGGAAGAGAGAACACCTGATGTTACCATGCTCAGCGAGGCAGGAAACAGTATACTCTGTTCTCATACTCAGGCTAGTTTGTTAGCCAATCAGAGTCCAGCAAATTCTCATAATGAATATGAACGAGCTGCTGATGAAGTAGTCGAAGCAGCCTGACAGAAGGAGCCGGAACCACCCGAATTTTAATGCAGACAGATTGAAAGGTCTGTTAATCAGTGTTTCCTGACATTTTTTAGATATGAAATGTTTCATATTACTGGTTAATACTTAAGAAATAACCACAAAGTCCTGCAATTTGTATGAAATGGCCTCTTTAAAGGAAATGTTGATATCAGTGTTTGGTCCTAACTAACTGACTCAACATGTTGAATCCAAAATATTCTCTTTTATTACATAATCCTTTAGTTTCTTATAAATTCCATCTCACATGTAGTGAATCCAATATGTCTTATAAAGTATGACAATCCTCTAAAGAAAATAAAACACAAAGTCAGTTTTATTAATGAAATATTGCCTCTCACAATCTACTAGTTAGTATTATTTAATAAACTGATTTTATTTCCTTTATTCGATCATTATTTTCACTTACTTATTGTGCTATAAGCAGGTTTGGTGTAATTTCAGCTCCCTCTTCTGTTTGTTTGCATGTTTGTTTGTTGTTTTGCTTCATTTGCTGGAAATTTGCCATGTAGAGGTCAGGGGTTTGTCTGTACAACATCGAAACCTCCGGCGGGAGATCAGTAGTCATTCAGCATTCTACAACTTGTTCATTTGTTGTGCTGTTCATTTGTGTGTTTGATTTACAGTTGCATGAGTTAAAAGATTGATCTTTCACTTAATCCTATTAAATTTTGTTGTTGGACGTGTCTGTAATGCACTTGGTTCAGAATAAGAAATGAAGACAGCTGAATGGGAGAGAGGGGGTGTTTATTTTGTCTGCAGATGTGCGCAAAAAATAAATATTTCATGAGGACTAATGTGATGCACACATAACAAGCAGCATTATAAACAAACAAATATTTTTTGGTTAAAAATTCATTGACATTATTCTTCATTACTTGATGAGATGTATTAAAACCATCTCTTACAGAGATGTTCTGACCTGTAGATGTTATCTGTCTCTTTCCTCCTCCTTCCTCATCTCTTCTTCCATCTTGCCCCCCCGCTGTTTTCTTCCTATTTTCATCTCTGTCACTGTCCTCAAGCTGGCTAGGTGAGATAACTCCTCCACACTGAGATACTCTCAACTCATTGGCTGGATGATGGAACACAAGCCTCCAATCAAACTCTGTATCATTACTTGTGGAGCTTGTGATACAGGGTCGGCAGCTTATCTGGTTCTACTGATCCTGCAGTGTCCTGCAGCACTTTCAACAACTGTTTTAACAAAAACACAGAGTTCGGGGTTGCCTGCAGAAAAGTATCCTCGTGTTGTTTTTGAAAAATACAAAATGGCATCAGGCTGTAGAGTGGAGTAGTGTGTAGTACTGTTGCCTTACAGTGAGAAAGTCCTGGGTTTGAAACCAGGCTGGGACCTTTCTGCATATTTACTTTTTCTTTTACCGTGGACTCCGGCTTCCTCCCACAGACCAAAAATAAGCATGAGGGTAATTGGGAGCTCTAAATTGTGGTTTTCTGTCTATTTATAGCCTTTTGATGGACTGGTGACCTGTCCAGGTGTAGCCCCGCCTCTCGGCTGGATACAACCTGTTAGCAATTAGCAGTGAATATAAAGCTAAAATTAGTTTTCTGAAGCGTTTTAACTAAACTGACACTCTCTTTGACTATTGATCAACATTATGGTATTTTGAAAGTGCATAACAGCCATTCTAATGTTTTTTTCCACATCTGCCTGTAACTCATTTGGGTGTTTGAGCTCCTATTTGGGTATTTTTGGATTGAACACCTTTATAGGAAGAATCAGGATGAATTTGGATTAAAAGTGAAATTCCTACATCTGGTTTCAGATCAGCATTTAGTCACATTTAATATAAAATAGGAACAAAAAAACTTGCAGGGTTCAAACTTGCACATCAACAAGTGCTCCGTAGATTCCATTACGCTAAAAAGCCACATTAATTTCATGGTACTTTCATTTTAAGACTGTGAACAATATGTCTGGAACAGAGATATCACTAATTAGATTTGTACATGCAAAATTTTGCTCCCTCGTTTTGTAACCTAATCAGGGACCCATGAAAGACAGCTCAGCACTTTTACAATAGATGAGGAAGTCAAAAAGATTATTCTCAAAGCTCTTAATATGCTTAGAGTTCCTTTTTCAGGCTGACAAACGTGTTTGATCTGGTAAGTAATAACATTTGTGTCAGAGTCCTTATCAAAAAATGACGTCTCCAATTAGCTGCTGGTCTAATCATGCTAACAGTGAAACATGACAAATCAAGAAAAGAAATCTGAGGCATTTAAGTCAGACCTGTATAAAAACTGTTGGGGTAAATCCTGAAGTCCTGCTGTTCAACAGAGACACACTGTTTAGCCAACAGATGGAAAGTAATAGCACAGTCTGAAAATTGATAGTATACAAAGTACAATATAATACCACAACATTTTTTACTTCTTTCCCTTCCAGTGTTAAGTTGTCTATGTTTGAAGAAGCGTGATAAAAAGAAAAGCTAGCTTGTTTTCATTTAATATAGTTGATTGTAGTTTATAAATTTGATTCTAAATGTTTTTTTATTTCTTTCAGTGTGACACCTTCAAGTTTCTATAAGTAGTGGCTGCTTTATATTTACTCACACAGACATTTAAAAATGAAGTTGTTGCTCTAAAACGCTTTAATACTGCTGCCACAGAAGCAGAAATTACCTCTGTTAGGGCCCCCGTTATAACCTCCTACCATCATAGAGCCTGGCATTTAAAACTGTCTCTGATAACAGTCTGGATCCTCTTTTCAGTCTTTAGTCTGAGTCTAGTTTTCCTAATAAAATACAGATTCTTCTGATCTTCACTAAACCAGAAGGTTCATTCTGGCCTCCTTTACTTGTTTACTTTCCAGAGACAATTCTCCAACTACAGAGGCTGAAAAATGCAAATCCTTTCTGAGATAAAGCTGAAATACAGGATCAGATGAGTGTCTGAAAGGGGTAAGACTTGAATTTATGGAACATTTTGTAAACTCTTGAACTACTTGTATTACTTATACCTACTTTTTTCTCTGGACACAAGTATTTCATGCTTGGAAAAGTGTGAAGATTTCTTTAAAATCCCATCAGTGACAGACTGCAGGTGTTTGGAGTTGGAGCTCAGAGAGGAAGGGCCTTTCTGGGAATTTAAACAGTCCTGTGCTGCCATCCTGTGTTTGGTCTATAGAAGTACATGACAGGTTTGTTCTAACACAAAGCCTGCTTATATTATAAAACACAACAAGTATTTTTTTTCTTGTGTCTGCCTCATCTATTTAAAGCCATAAAGTGTTACATCATTGCTTTATGAGACTTTATTTTAGCTGGCATCATCCAAGTCAGCACAGCGAATGGTCTGATCCAGTATGAGGTTTACAGGTCCATCACCTCACTGACACTCAGAGGGTTGTCAGATTTCTCTAACAGGTCATTTGGCCTCTGAGTCTGACCTTTGTGTAAGTGAGCACCTTGTCTTCAAGCTTCAAATGTGATGACTTTTCAAACAAAAAGGTTAATTGGAGGATGGGCCGAACCAGAGAAGGTCAAAGAAATCCCCCCCTTCTGCAATCCCTCAGAAAAACAAACTAAAGGATGGAAACATTTCACTCGAAGTTTAAAATTCAAGACATTTTAAAAGCAGTGAGCATCAAAGGCTACAAAGTCTTACATGTAGTATTAAGTGTTCCTTCTGTATTATTCATTTTGTTAAAATCAATAAACCTTTTAAACTCAGTGGCGCCTCAATGACGTTTCTGAAAGATCCTGTAGGTGGAGCTGCAGACCCTTTTAAATACCAGTTAGATGCTTCTGTAATGTCACGCTCATGATGTAATCCCCCAAAAAAGTGCAGCATCATCTGTTCATATGAGGTCACACATGATCAGTGATTCCAAACAGCGTGTTTGACTTTACATGACTCATTCTTTTATTTTGAAAGGACAGAATGATCCACGTCCTCAAAATGTGTTTATGATTTATATGAATTCTTTAAAAACTTTTCTTCTTTTCACTTGTTGTAACCAACAGTAGGTCTAACTGCTAAAACATACAGATTTTAACATGTTGAATGGATCATTTACAGAATATAAAAATATAAGACACAAAGGAAGATATGGTGAAGGGGGGGGGGGCTATTTTTTATTATTTCCTGGTCAATCATTTCTTAGCATCTGAGGTCATGGTGACTCATGCTATTCTGAGATGAGGAGTATTTTTTTAGATGGATTTCCTCAGCAGCTGCCATCAGCAGGTTGTAACTGAACCTCTGAGAAGATTAAAGTCCAAAGATCAGCAGGTTTCATGACATCAGAGAGGAGCTATGAGCCCCTAATATCAGGGCTTTATTAGTATATGATACAATCAAAAATGCTTCATCAGGCTCAAAAATAAAGGATGTGACAGATAAACCAACACTCACTATTTATTTATTCATCTGCTGATCATTTACTCTCATGTTTCAGATGGAGGGTTTAATCACTTATTGTGTCTTGGTCATTTGGGGTTTTCAAGTATTTATTTCAATGTTATGCAAAATATACAAGAATGAAAGAGAGTTCATCCTTTTTACTTAGCTAGAGATGCCCATAGTTTTACTCTGTTTACAGTAAAAGTTTGTCATGTTGTAAATTCTGGATTGAAGCCATCGACTAACTGCAGTTAATTTGATTAAATAATCCTGAAACAAGTCATAAGCTGAAACATCTTGGTTTTCTAACACACTTGTGATTTTTAGCAGTTAAAAAAGGGTTGATAAGTTCATCAACACACATGTTATGGCAGGTCAAGCACTTTAAATGTGTCTTTTATGCAAAAATTAAAAGACTTTTCCTCTGGGACTGATGCACATCAGAAAACAAAGTTAAAGTACAAATAATTAAGTCTATAATACCTTTTCTGTATGACTGAGTGATCTGATTGTATATACTGTGTATGAAGAATAAATTATTAATAATTTTTACTCACACACACACACACACACACACAAGTGTGTTTTGGTATCCTTATGGGGACCGTCCATTGACTTCCATTGATTTTAGTAACTAGATTTATACCTAACCCAAACCCTTTTACTAACCTTAACCATTACTGATCTATAACTAACCCTAAGACTAACTAAAACTCTATTCACACCATACCTATAAACCTAACCCCTAACCCTAAAAAGGGGATTCCCCCCCATGGGGACCAGGCTTCGGTCCCCACAAGAACCCTCGGACCCCAGAAAGATAGTAAAAGTCAGGAAACGGGTCCCCAGGAGGTCAGAAATACAAACCCACACACACACACACACACACACAAGTGTGTTTTGGTATCCTTATGGGGACCGTCCATTGACTTCCATTGATTTTAGTAACTAGATTTATACCTAACCCAAACCCTTTTACTAACCTTAACCATTACTGATCTATAACTAACCCTAAGACTAACTAAAACTCTATTCACACCATACCTATAAACCTAACCCCTAACCCTAAAAAGGGGATTCCCCCCCATGGGGACCAGGCTTCGGTCCCCACAAGAACCCTCGGACCCCAGAAAGATAGTAAAAGTCAGGAAACGGGTCCCCAGGAGGTCAGAAATACAAACCCACACACACACACACACACACACAAGTGTGTTTTGGTATCCTTATGGGGACCGTCCATTGACTTCCATTGATTTTAGTAACTAGATTTATACCTAACCCAAACCCTTTTACTAACCTTAACCATTACTGATCTATAACTAACCCTAAGACTAACTAAAACTCTATTCACACCATACCTATAAACCTAACCCCTAACCCTAAAAAGGGGATTCCCCCCCATGGGGACCAGGCTTCGGTCCCCACAAGAACCCTCGGACCCCAGAAAGATAGTAAAAGTCAGGAAACGGGTCCCCAGGAGGTCAGAAATACAAACCCACACACACACACACACACACACAAGTGTGTTTTGTTATCCTTATGGGGACCGTCCATTGACTTCCATTGATTTTAGTAACTAGATTTATACCTAACCCAAACCCTTTTCCTAACCTTAACCATTACTGATCTATAACTAACCCTAAGACTAACTAAAACTCTATTCACACCGTACCTATAAACCTAACCCCTAACCCTAAAAAGGGGAGTCCCCTTCATGGGGACCAGGCTTCGGTCCCCACAAGAACCATCGGACCCTAGAAAGATAGTAAAAGTCAGGAAACTGGTCCCCAGGAGGTCAGAAATACAAACCCACACACACACACACACACACATACACACACACACACACACACACACACACACATACTTGTGACCATTTATTGGTCCTTCTAATGCTGTTTTGTAAGAATAACCACATTTTGTTTTTCTATTTCTGTCTCTCTTTCTGGACCTAACAGATGCTGCAAACTGTGACCTATAAAAACATTTTTTTTCCACTTGTGCTATTTTTTGTGTAGTTGAATAAAAAGTTTTAAAAAATGAATATCTGGACATGTACAAGCCTATGATTGCTGTTTTATGACATGTTTGTTATAATAAAAATAAAATATTTGTATGAACCTACTTACATTATACATACATACATTATCTATTTTAGAACTAATTAGGTAATTAATTTAAGCCATTTCACATAAGCAGAAATGTACAGTCATATTTAATTCAGTTCACTGTAGAAGATAAAAACTTCTTTTCAGCATCTGTATAAAATAATCAAAAATACATAGAATATGTAAAAATGTAATCGATCTGAAGAGCTGCAATCAGCTTTCTTATGGTATTATTCCTCAAAGATAAATAATAATGACGGAGGAAGGCTGACCAAGCTTTCAGCCCCCACCCCCTCCCCTCCCTCTCTTTTATATCCTCACCCTGGATACAGGAAGGCTCATACGCTCTCCAGCAGACAGTCTCAGCTTCTGCATCGCTCTCCTCTCTCCATCTCTACCCCTCCATACACTCTTTGCTCCCGGATTCGAGCCCACTGCTGTGTGGAAGACTGGTAAGAAGACTCCTCTCCTCTTTATGAGTCTTTAAGCATCTCTTTGTGTCTCAATTTTACCAGAACTCAAACAAAGAGACTGGGGTGTGGCTGGATGGGAAGAACCTTAGCTGTTTGAGGCAGCAGTGAAATGATGTGACAGATCACATGTTGAGGATGTTTATCTCAGTAGTAAATTGAAAAATACAAGTTTTTCTTATATTTACAATTGTTACCAGGTTCGAATGAGGTTTGGATTTGATGGCTGCTACTAATACTTATGTCTGGCATGAGCTAGCATAGGCTCAGAGATGATCAAGGACATGATTCACAGGGGGATTTTTGCTTCAAAAAATTCTAAAGATTGTTTAATATTCTCACCATTTGCTCAGGCCTTTCAAATCATACACGGTACAGATTAATGTTCCTGCTTGGAATATTCATGGTTGCATGCAGGCTTTGTACATCTCTAACCGAGTAATTCAGACAGACATGACTAAGCTAGACTGTAGCAGACTGTATTTGTCAGACTTGAGACCAGGTCTTGCTGCAGTAGAGAACTGTCGAGGTGGATGCAGAGGAAGACAGACAGGCAGAGGGAAGACGCAAAGGTAGAGAACAAAGACTTGAGCCATGAAAAGGTAAAAACAGAGACAAAGGACAGAGCAGGTAGCTGGATAAAACACACATATACACATAGTACAGATATATCTGAAAGAAGCATGTAGACAGAGCATGTGGGGGGGGGGGGGGG
>SSNP01000157.1:829104-1009347 GCA_006937955.1 Pachypanchax playfairii | reverse complement strand
GGGGGGGGGGGGGGGGGGGGGGTCAACCACCACTCATGGCATCTATGTAGTGTGAATAGCACATGCTGTAGCCACTCCCTTTTAGATGCAATCAGTTAGGAGCTCTACTGATCACTTTTTTGTAAAAAGAAATGATGCAGATATTAAAAGGTAATCAGTGATTGTGTGATACTTTATGATGCATTTTTAATATGATGTTTGATTGGAAAGGTCAAACACTCCAAGTTTTGTGTCTCCTCTTTCGCAGCCAAAATGTCGGACAAGCCTGACATGACTGAGATCTCCCGTTTCGACAAGACGAAGCTGAAAAAGACAGAGACAAAAGAGAAAAACCCTCTGCCCACTAAAGAGAGTGAGTAATCGCTGCTACTCGCTGAATACATGTTTCTTTTTTGTCTGAACTGTGTTGAATGAGAGTCCTTTATCCCCCTGCAGTAATTTTCATGTCACTACCAACTTGTTATTGCTTTTACTGCATCAGCACAATATGGAGCTAGTCTAAAAAAATTCCCAAATTCACTGCAGCCTGCCAACAGTTCGGTGTTCTCTTCTTTTCCAGCTATTGAACAGGAGAGGAAAGGCGATGCCACACCTTGACTTGAGCACAAGAAGAGAAGGAGCAAAGATGCCACAGGAAAACAAAAAACATAAAAGCACTTTCTTTTTGATCATCACAGTATTTGAATCTCTTACAATGTCTTCAGAAAAGGGTGCTTGTCAGCTCCCTGAGGTGCTATCCTCACATGTGTGTGTATGTGGGGAGGGGGGCTCTTAAAACTTCAGCCTGGGTGCCTGTCTTATGCTGTTAGCCCAAAGCTAACAATTAACCAATATTGCCAAACTGAGGAGTGGTGTAGAGTGGAGATGGAGCATAGAGAGAGAGAGAGAGAGAGAGAGAGAGAGAGAGAGAGGCATCCAGGTCAAAGGGATTGCAAGGAAGGTCAGGGTGGGGTGGGGTGGGGTGGGGTGGGGTGGGGTGTGGCTTGTCCATAGACACGGGAGCAATTAATCAACTGATGTGGGCTGCTTTCTTATTAAACTTTTTACTTTACTTTATGTAATAAACATGGAAGACATGGAAATGGTCAGTCTCATTCTTTGTGCTGTCTCATGCATGTGCAGACACTGAAATCATGAGGCTCATACTTTTGTTGATGCAATATGAACCCCAGATTCTCAGTAAGATCATCACATCATCAGATTTTGGAAATACAGCATACTCCCTGATGTAAAAACATATCAAATGTCAGCTATGTTGGAAATTAACACATAATTACTAAAAAATAATTTAGAATTAATGACACTTAAGATCTAATTTTACACAAAAAAAAAAACGTTCAAAAGCATTTTGATTGCTTTGTAAAATTAAAAGCTTTAAAGTTGAATTTAACCCAAAAATATTTTAGAAACTAAATATTGACATTATTTTTCTTGACGAATACTATACTGTATGTAAATGTTGAATTTGATTGCTCGTTATCAAGTTGCTTTTTTTTCTGGTAACAAATTATTTAGGAACTGACGGGAAACAACGGCTTCAGTGTTAACATGAAAAGCTTTTCCTTTTCTTTTCTTGATGATTCAAGTTTCTCAGCAGTTCAGATTTTTTTTTTTGGTCTGATTTTGCTCTAAAACAAAATACTGAACTTTATTGCTATGATTTACTATTTATGTGATCAGGACCCATATGCAGGAGACGAGAGCCAGGAGCTAACAGAAACAAACTTTTAATGATAATAAAAAAAGAGGCTGACGGGGCAGCAAACTAAAAACAAACTTACATAAAGTGGAACTGGAGGGAGCGGAGGTGAAGCACATGTAATTCAAACGAGGGGGAGCCGAAGCAAGACGAAACAAGACAACATGTACAAGATGATCACCGGACGAAGAAAATGAAAACAGCGGTTTTAAACTAACTGAACACAAAGGGAGCTAATCAGACACAACAGGAGACAGCTGGGAGAGAGGAGGAAAAACAAAGCTGATGGGAGACACGCAGGAAACAGAAAACACAGACAATGTCAAAATAAAAGCAGAACAGAAAACTTATGTGGAGAACAAGACACGACAGAAGGGCTGAACAAGAGACACAAAGGAGGACATAGAGGTGAGAAGGAGGGGAAAACAACCCCAAAATAATCCCATAACAAAACCCAGATGAAGAAAACAAAACCAAACACAGCAAAACCCCAGACACCTAACATTTATAACTTCAAAAATCAAAAACATGGATTATTGATGACACAGCTGCATCTTTGTGAAGAGTAGATATCAGGAGAACACTCAAGTTTATTTGTTTTTTTTGGGACAATATAAGACAACAGGGGCAAGTGGAGCCCTGTCCTTCATCTGCAAGGTTTTTTTTTCACTGTGTCCACCATGGTAAGTTTCCTTCTGAGAAGTTATTGTCCAAAAAATTGTCACAAGTTATGTTGTGACCCTGCAGTCCTGTAGTCATATCAAAAACCACACGTTCCCCTTGGTTCTTCTCAGGGATGCCACTTGTACCTTTACCTGTGTAAATCTAGATTCCAAGTACAGCTAGTTTTTGCATCACAGGCTGCCCAGATTTTATACCATACTTTCCTGCTTTATTGGACATGTAAGGGGCATTTCCTTGGAAAGGTACAGCCACTGTCACATCTGGCTCTGGGTTGAACATCAATGAAAGGAGCTCTAACCATCTTTCCCAGTCATACCTGCTGGGGGAAGCTTGTCAGAGCTTGTATCATTATCTCTGTTGTTGAATCTGAGCACGCTTGAGATCACCTGGAAGGTGTGAAGTTACATTGTTGCCCGGAAAATATTCCTGCCTGCATTTAGTAACAATGACATAAACATCTTAAAACAGGTCTTCATATCACTGATTCTGGTCACAACAAACCTTGTAATAATCTTGTAACCTTGTGTTGACTGACAGTGCACTTATGATTTCAGTTTTGGCTCTAACTATTACTTTATAATCTTTAGAACTGGGTCAAAAACAACCTAAACAACACAGATGACACTATTTCAACAGAGCATACATCAATTATTGATTTTTTTTCTTTTCTTTTTTTGTTTAAATAGAAGTTTCTTACAAAGTCAAAAAGCCTTGATGCAATAAACAAATATTAAGTGGTTCTTGTATACATTTAAAACCTAAAACACTTCGGTACTGACCCTAACACAGAAGGAAGGTTTTAACTGACCCTGCACGTGCCAAGGGTTGTTTATCTGGCCTTGTGATGGACTCCTGACCTTTCCAGGTTGTTCCCCACCTCTTGCCCATGTGACAGCTAGAGAATGACACCAACTGTCTGCATACAGGAACCGGATCAAACAGGTGTAGGAGATGAATACATGCCACAGTCGTGGGTAAAATGCACCTCTATGATGACAAACATGTTGTGCTGACACTAAAACAACGTCTTGAATGATGGGGGGGATGTAATCAGATGGGGACGAGCCTTTACTCAGACTTTGTTAAATGAAATGATCTGAATTACTTTTTGGTTCCATATTTGAGTTGTTAATTAAACTGGAGGATGCAGGACTAAACTGTCGTCATTCCAACTACTTTCAAAACTATTGTTGAGTTTGAATTAACTGCAAATCTTATTGATTACTTGGAAATCACACTCACTAAATACAGGTATGTATTGTCCATGTGTGTGTTCTATCAGTAGGAACAAAAAACATCAAAACATCTTTACAAGCTCTTCTGTAGAGAAACACTTGAAATTTGCTAACAAAATATTTTTATAATTTATCCAATAATTTGTTTTTTTTTTTGTTTTTCTAATAAACTCAGCATTTTCTCGCCGATTCATTTGACAAATGATCATTTTTAAAGACACATTCTAACAACCAAAAAGCTGCTGATCGATTGACAAAAAACAAAAACAAGGGTGAGAGTTGAGACATGTGGTAGTTGTATTTACATATAGATGACACCATTAATTTTATTTTACTGCTGTGGCACAAAAAAAAAAAACAGCAGCAGCCACTTAACAAGTCTGTTTCTTATAATAATAATAATAATAATAATAATAATAATAATAATAATAATAATAGTGCAGAGTTGTTGCCTTGCAGTGAGAAGGTTCTGGGTTTGAATCCAGACTGGGGCCTTTCTGGAGTTTGCATGTTCTTCCTGTGCATATTTGGGTTTTCTTCAGGGACTCTGGTTTCCTACAGTCCAAAAATGCAAGTTTATTTGGCAACTCTAAATTGTCCCTAGGTGTGAGTGTGTGTGTGAATGGTTGTTTGTCTATGTGTGGCCCTGAGATGGACTGGCAACCTGTCCAGGTTGTCCCCTGCCTCTCGCCTCTTGACTGCTGGAGGCACCAGCCCCCTGCGACCCTGAACAGGAAGATGCAGGTTCAGAGGATGGATGGATGGATGGATGGATGGATGGATGGATGGATGGATGGATGGATGGATGGATGGATGGATGGATGGATGGATGGATGGATGGATGGATGGATGGATGGATGGATGGATGGATGGATAATAATGTTTAGAGACTTCACATTTTACATGAGCTTATTAAACGCCCTAGTGTAACAAAGTAACAAAATTGGATAAGAGATACGTCGCAAATATTTTCCGAATTAAAAAAAAAGAATATTTTTGATGGATCTGTAACAAGCTGTCAAACTCCATTACAGCTGTTTAAAATACCCGCAGGATTTGATGAGATCTGCCGTAACACTAAGTCCAGGCGGGTTTTCACTGGCGTCTCCGCTCCTGCCACCTTCTCCCAGACTGTCAAACTTCTCACCTTCTGAGACTTTATTACTTGCTCACCTCACGCTGCAGCTCCGTGGATGGTCAAATGACTCTGAGTTGTGTTTAAATGACTTTTAATTAAGACGTATTTACATAGAAGAATACGCTGTTTATTAACCATTTATTGTCATCAAAATAGCGCTAATCGTTACCCTCTTGGTTAACTGCTCTCATAACCTGATAATGACTTAAAATCAGTTCCGAACAATGCAAAAACCTCCCAACAGACCACGTGATTTGAGTTTCTGTAAATCAACCAGACATGCTCCCTATTCGATTATAAATGCAAACTTTAGTCCGCATATGAAGCAGTTACACCAGCTAAATACGCCCTTGCGCGCACAATGATGCAGCGGAATTACAGTAAAGCCTGGTGCTGAAAGGGCTCTTGGTTTCAGTCTTGCTGGAAAATGAATGGGAGTGATATCTAATCATTGAGGATTATCCTCACCCTCAGCTCTCCCCCACTGTGTGGCGGCCTCGCCCAGCCGCACGTCCATTGTTTGCAGTGCGCTGAGTGGATTTGTTGTTTTAAGGGATTTTGAGTGCTTTGGATGAGATTTAACAAGCATAAAAGATTCGAGTCAAAAACCATAATGGTGATCACCAACTTTGTTACAGCTCACCAGATAAATTGTTAATGAATGACAGAAACTGACACGGAGACTCAACGACTGTGAAATCAACAGAATTCACAGAAGGACATCCTAAATCTAATTATAGTCAAAATGATCTTTTTTTGAAAACAAAACAGAATTTGTCTGACCAGCAAATTAAACAAAAGGTCTGATTTGTTTATGCTCTTGTAAATTCCAGACTCTTCTCACACCAAGTTGTTTTCCCGAGTAACATCTATTATCCTATTATCATGGCCATGTCAATTTCGCCGATGTGTGAGGCGGTATTTACATGACTATACAGCGTCACTCTGAAAAGCTGCAAGGCTTTGTGATCCCTGTGTGTCCCCGTGGGGCATCGGTGCCATTTCCCAACGTTTCAGCCTCGAGGCGGTCTCCACTGCTCGCCTTTCTGTAATGGATATGGTTGGATGTAATAATGATCAGCCTTGATCTGTTTATTGCCCGTTTTGGGTGACTAGGTTGTATTTAAAAAGACGTGCGTCAGTAACTTTCCAGTGACTCCGCCTGGTTGCGTTCATTCGATTCATTTGAAGTTTTAATTGTTTACTAAATCTAATTTTAATTTTTTTAATGTGAATTGCTGATTGAATCCCGTGCAGATGCTCATGTTCGTGGGAAAAGCATATAGTAGGCTACTAGAGGCTGGAGACGACAGGTGAATAAGGGGCTGTTCAGCAGTCTGCGTCACGTCTTTGAAGTGCGCGTCGACGACTCTAGTTTGTCAATGGGACGCAGCAATTAATGCTGCCATTAAGGCATTTTCACAGAGAAATGTTAACCTGCGGGTCAAATCTGTCAATCAAAGGGGCAAGACTGTATAAATATCATCAGACGGCAACAGCATCAGTGACCTTTCTCCTGTCTCAGTGCGCACATCTGGAATACAGCAAACAAACCTCAGCTCGGACTGCTGTGATGGGTCCGCTCAGCGTCCCGCTTTTGTCCATGTTTATTCAGGTTCAAATGACATCCGCTTGGTAAGGAATTATCTTTTTAAACAACAGTAAGTGCATTTTATCGATGATATTAATTAATTTCTTGTGTTTGCGCTTTACAGGACGGTGAATAATTTCCTGATGAGTGGCCCAAAGGTAATAACACTGCATGCACGGGAATGTGTCGTGCGTAAAACCTGTTCCAGACCCACAATTTCGCTTGAATTGAATAATGTTTTGGCCATCATGTTATTATCCTTTGTTTTATTTTTTATTCCTAAACGCAGTAAAAATTAACTTCTTTTGTTTGTCTCAAGGCTTACCTAAGCTATGTGAGCAGCGTGCAAGCAGGCGCACAGAGTGGAATAAAAGAGTGCAAACACCAGTTTGCTTGGGAGAGGTGGAACTGTCCAGAGAGCACGCTTCAGCTGTCCACACATAATGGCCTGAGAAGTGGTAAGACTGTTGCTTTTATAAACAACCTGTTTGAATGTAAATGATCATACGCACCAGAATGTTTTAGCGGTGGCGCGTTCATCGGTCCGTTTTGTGCGTAATCGTCATTTGAACCACTGCGCACTGATGTGCTTAAATGTAATTCAAATCTCGTCTATTTACCGTTCTGTGTCTGTTTTATTTCTGTAGCCACAAGAGAGACATCTTTCGTGCACGCCATCAGTGCGGCTGGAGTGATGTACACGCTCACAAAGAATTGCAGTCTGGGAGACTTTGACAACTGTGGATGTGATGACTCCAGGATTGGCCGGACAGGTGCGCATATTGATATTCTGCCTGCAAACTGTCCGCAAATGTGATGTGCTTCTGCAAAAATAAATAGCATAACTAAAAAAGAAATAACATGACTGAATATTATTATATTTTATATCATTTCAGGAGGTAGTGGGTGGATCTGGGGAGGTTGCAGTGACAATGTCGCATTTGGAGAAAAGATCTCCAGACAGTTTGTGGACGCACTGGAAGATGGACACGACTCACGCGCAGCTGTCAATCTCCACAATAACGAAGCCGGCAGATTGGTAAGATCCAAATGAGTAGCATTTAAAGTTTTATAAGAATGTATTCCTTAATTGCCTACAAAAAATGGTTTGATTAATAAATGTCGAACTTAAATTCTTAACCATCCTTACTGTCAGGCAGTCAAAGCGACCATGAGGAAGACCTGTAAATGTCACGGAGTATCTGGGAGCTGCAGCATTCAGACCTGCTGGATGCATCTAGCCGACCTCAGAGAGGTGGGCAACTACCTGAAGATCAAGCACAAACATGCCAAGAAGCTGGATTTGGACAAGAATCCGGCAAGAGCGGGGAACAGCGCAGACAGCAGAAGAGCCATAAAGCTTGCGTTCGGGAATGTAGCCAGAACGGAGCTGGTTTACCAGGAGGAGTCCCCAGATTACTGCGTAAAGAACCAGAGCCTGGGAGTACAGGGCACTGAGGGGCGGGAGTGCCTGAGGGCTGATAAAAACGCGTCCCAGGGGAAGAGAAGGAGCTGCCGCAGGTTGTGTTATGAATGCGGCCTGAAAGTGGCAAAGAAGCTTGTTGAGGTCGTCAGCAGCTGCAACTGCAAATTTCACTGGTGCTGCACAGTGAAGTGCGAAAAATGCGCACAAGTGCTCACTAAACATTACTGTGTGCGTGAAGAAGGAGGCAGAAATCCGCACAATAAAACTAAACGCAGGCACCTGCTTCGCCGTCACTGATTCCCGTGGACTTGTGAATAATATAAAGCCTGGAAGACTTCACTGATTATTATTCAACAATATGAGAATGTTATTTTATTATTATTTCACTGTTAACGCTTCTTGTTGCACTTTGTTTTTTCACTGAATCGGTAAGAATGAAATCACGCTTTGGATGAAGTAACTGAGGTAATTAAAGCGCCCAGCAGTTTGAAGTTGGGGGCGTTTGTTCAGTTTGGCAGGTTTGAATTCTTGGATGACTGAAATCCTTTTAATAATTTATGTAAAATGAAAAGCGACGCATAATAAATATTTTCCTACGTTACAAACGGCTCCGTTAGATTTGTCAGAGAGGATATTTGGATTCTATCATTTGTATATTGTGCCCCCGCTGTGCTACATCCTTTTGATGTGCGCATAGGCGTTTCTTGAATCAGCCACCCAATCAGGCGTAAGGAACAAAGAACAGGAGTTCCATTTATTCCTCGCGGAAATAAAGAGGAAGGTTACGGCACACCAGGCCAAAAGTTTGATCTCTACGGGCTAATGCTGCAGATGAAAATGATGCATTCACTAATTTGGTTTGTGTTTCTGCTCCTCGTGATATACCCAGGACATGCTTGGTAAGATGTACAATCTGTTTGCATTTTATTTCCAACAAGAGACTCAGGCAAATTTATTTTTTAAATAATTTCTTTATTCCTATCAGGGTGGTCAGCAACTTTCTTATGACGGGACCAAAGGTAATTAAAAGAATTTAACCTATTTTACCAGCTCGGGGATCATATTTAAATATATGACTTTGCCAAAAACCCACATGTTGTCTATTCTGCAGGCTCATCTCACTTATGCAAAAAGCGTGCAGATTGGCACGCAGAGTGGGATTGAGGAGTGCAAACACCAGTTTGCGTGGGACAGATGGAACTGTCCCGACAGCGCAATGCAGCTGAAAGGACTAAGACGAGGTAGGTTTGAGGTTCTTTAGTCACCTGATCAAATGGTTTGAAGAAAAATCCTAATTAATGAGAAATTACGAAAGCTTGTATGAATATGCTCAGTTTTGATTCTCGCTGTTAAACCATTCATTAAGCACGTATCCTGCGATTATTTAGCTGTTATTCTTTAAACTATATTTTATTCGTCTTTTTCGTCATTAATAGCCACCAGAGAGACATCTTTCGTCCACGCCATCAGCGCAGCAGGAGTCATGTACACACTGACCAAAAACTGCAGTCTGGGAGACCTTGAAAATTGTGGCTGTGACGTTTCAAAAAATGGAAAAATTGGTGAGGTTCACCAGAAAAAAGTGTTTTTTGTCTCTTGCATTTGATTTTATTAGGTACTTTTTAATGGGATTAAATCACGTGTGTGCGCGCGCAGGCGGTCGCGGCTGGTTATGGGGTGGCTGCAGTGATAACGTGGATTTTGGAGAGAGGGTTGCCAAACAGTACGTGGATGCGCAGGAGACAGGTCAGGACTCTAGAGCAGCAGTGAACTTGCACAACAACGCAGCGGGACGGCACGTGAGTACATCCACCCTACAACGGCTGATTTCAACATGTGCAGTGATTAACTCTGTGATTTCCAACAGGCCGTGAAGGCGACCATGAAGCGCATCTGCAGATGCCATGGCATGTCAGAGAGCTGCAGCGTCCAAACCTGTTGGACGCAGTTGTCCGATTTGAGAGAAATTGGTAATTACTTAAAAATCAAGTACAACCAGGCTCGAAAACTGGACATTGATAAAAAGCGCGTGAGGGCCGGAAACAGTGCGGACAGCCGTGGGGCCATCATTGACGCGTTAAGCAGCATGGCCCAGACGGAGCTCATCTACCTGGAGGACTCCCCGGACTACTGCAGGACGAACAGCAGCATCGGGTTCCACGGTACCGAGGGCCGGGAGTGTGTGCAGCACGGGGACGGGCTGACCCCGTGGGAGAGAAGGAGCTGCCGCAGGTTGTGCCACGAGTGTGGCCTCAGAGTGGAGGAGAGGCGCGCAGAGGTGGTCAGCAGCTGCAACTGTAAATTCCACTGGTGCTGCAAGGTGAACTGCGAGGACTGCTCTCAGGTTGTAGTCAAGCATGTGTGTGCGAGGAGGGAAAGCGGGGACGAGCCCGCTTTCAGACGAAGACAACAGCGTGGACCCAAATGAAAAATCATAAAAACTAATGAATAAATAAAATGCACTTTTCATGTAATGTCCATGTGTCTTTGTATAAACACAAAAATTTATATTTATAAATAAAACTTTGTTTAAATCAATTGAAACTGTCACGTTGTATTTCAATCAGTGAGTCGAGGAAACGTAATTAGTTGACCTAATAAATAATTCAGGATTTGTGATTTCGAATAAGAATGACCTGAATACACATATCAGGGGATTACATGGCTAACATGAGCAGATCACATCTGGCTAAGGTGTTGATCTTGAGCTGATCTTCACTTTGATGTCAGTGTGTATTGACTTTATTCAAAAGGGTAAGAAAGGGAAACATTGGCAGAGCTAGAAAGTATTTGTAGGATGCAGAACTAAACTCTCTCTTAACTGGAATAACACAGATAATCCTAATAGTATCTCAAATGCTAAAAATGAAACGTAGATCCGGATATATAGAATGGTATTTTACTCATTTGAACTTTAACCCTCTCAGGCTCAAATTAAGATTCCGTAACTGTTGCTAATCTGCAATGTCTCCCGGAGAGGTTTAAGGTGGCAGATAAAAAATAACTCACCTTCCATCTACTGTACATAAAAAGGCAGTTTTCTATTTAAAAATAAATGGATTCTAGAAGTTTTATATCTCCTCCCTCTGACCTGAAAGAACCTTTCAGTGGTTTCCTTCTTTCTACCCCCTGCAACTCCAAAAATCTTCCTCTCTGCTGGACATGTCATAAATCTGCCAGGATCTCAGCTAAATGAGAGATGGGAAGGATACTGCCTCCTTTAGGGGTCCATGCCTGGGGGATATTGTGAGGAGGGGAGTTTACCAAAGGGGGAGGGGTGATAACAGAGTTTGTTCCTTCTTCTAACAGACTGTAGGGATGACAAGATGCAATCTCGGCTGAGATCACATCACATATAAGTTAGTGTCTTTATAAATGCAGGTTAACAATGAAAACATACCAAAACCTTTTCCTGGATTTGGTGATTCGATATAGTCAAACTCCCAGAAACTCAAAGCTCTAAAAAACAGGCACACGGCAATATGAAACCCATTTACATGAGCACACAGAATATTTAAACTCACAGCAATATTGCAAGCACAATGATTCTACTGCTGATCGTGGGAAACAAAGTACTCAATAAAAAGGTCCATAGCAAACATACAAAGTAGATACAAAAAAAAAAAAAAAAGTGGCAAGTAGAATACCAAACTCTAAAAACTAAACTAAAAAAAAAAAGACAGGTATGATACTGTTGCCTGTTTCTCCATCCGGGGTTCTGTTTCCCATGCTGTCCTGCCGAGTGTTAATAAAGGTCTCACTACACTGGAAGCCATCAGCAATGCAGCTCTTATCTCTGCTCTCCATGTTTATATTACTACGTCCATATTGGTCCCATTTAATGATATGGATTTTTTTTTCTTTTCACAAATGACAAGAGATGCTTGAATGAAGACCCTGCTTCTTCTGAGAACACCATTCATGTGGGCCATGTTCCCTAATTAGGAGAAAAAAGGAAAATGTTGTGGAGGGGTGGTGGTGGGGCTCTCCTACTAGGACCCCCCAGGGGAACTCATGTATTCAAGCAGACAGGCTTTGGGGAGTCTGGGAGCATCTGAGCGTGATTGATCACCTCTTCTCCCAGCGGCCCTCCTCTATCACCCGGGTGTGAGATACCAGGGGGCCCAAAACAGGCTGGAACTGATGCAAGATCAAAGACAACATTCTACAATATGCTACAAATTTGAAGAGAAAGATTTATGAGACTATATTTTGATACACAGTGAAAATGCAATAATATCAGTCAAAGTCTTATGTATCAGAATAGAATTTTTTTTTTTTTCAGTTTTTACTTGGTTATATGATGAGAAACAGAATATGTCATCATTATACTGCCTTTATTTAAAATGAGTGTTTTAATGCAATAGCATGAAAGAACATAATCAGCTGCTTCATAATGTGGTGAAAACTTCATTTGTGGATGATTTGATGTCCATGATCCTACAGTAAGAAGGTTCATTCATGAATGATAAATATTTGATAAATACAAATCTTTCCAATCCAAGCAAGCTCTCTCTAAAGTTAGAGATTGAAATGTAAAAAATAAAGGCTGTTAAAATACAACAAGTAAAGAACTGAATCAATACGGTTGGTTTGGAAGGCTTTTCAGGAGAAAGACTCCTTACTAGAAATAAAATGACTTGCCTTCCACATGGAGCTCAAAATCACGGTGTTTTCAAAAAAATCTACAACAAAAAGTCTATAAAAAACTAAACAGGTTTCTTAATGACCCAGTCAAAGTCTAGACCTCTATCTGAAATGATTGTAAAAGCACATGAAGTGAAGCATCAGTGTTAAGAAGGAAGGGTGAAAATCTGCCAAAATGACATGAGAGACATTTCAATTATTGCTGCTAAAGGGAGTTATTTATGCTTCTGAACCAAAATGTGCACTTAGATGTTTGGAAGAAACTTAATGTCAAGCAGCTGAACAAAAACTTTTCAGCATTTAAAGCAGTAACTTTTCTGCAGCCGTGTCTCAGACAACCATTGCTAGAACTGGTGTTCTGCAGAAATATGTTACCTGTTGACATGTGCTACCGATTCCTTCTGCACATGTATCGTTCTACAGTCAATAAACAGATTTATCGTTTATTTTTTGTTTCTATTTTTTTCTATAAATACATTTTACCTATTAATAAATTCTCCCAGGACAGAAACACTAAATATGATGTTATTTTTACTTTCTTTACATTGTCAGAGTGACAGTCAAATGTTTGGACACACCCAGAGGAGAAGGACCCAACAATGGCCGATAAGGACCCAGAGGACTTTTATATAGAAAATATCAGGGAGGGATCATAAAAATATGTTCATATAATTAACAGGACACACTCGCCATAAACAAGAATACTGTATAAACTTAGAATGACATCTAATTATGAAATAAGCTGTCAATTCGTACAATGGCGTAAATCATCAGAACACCACTTCTGGCTGCGATCCAAATTACTGAAGTTATTTAGTCTGTTGTAAAGCCAACGGAGGTGCACAGAGTGATGTCTAATATGAAACTGATCATGTTTTTCTGTGAGTATCCACTTTGACAAATTTCAAAACATTAGCTTAACCTTTTAACAGTTATTTTGTACATAATAATAAGGCAAGAATTTCTCTCAGAATA
Source organism: Pachypanchax playfairii (assembly GCA_006937955.1). Lineage (NCBI taxonomy): Eukaryota > Metazoa > Chordata > Actinopteri > Cyprinodontiformes > Aplocheilidae > Pachypanchax > Pachypanchax playfairii. Next base: position 995,952 of record SSNP01000157.1, on the reverse strand, counting down.
AAACTCTATAGGTTTTGGATTGTTTATCAGACAATTGGAAAAAATGAAAAAAACATTTATTATCTGACCTGAATCTTACTGAGAACTTGTTAGGCTGCCTTGCACTTTCGATTTATTGTAACGAGAGACGTTAATCATGTGTGATCAGGATCAGGAAACAACAACTTTTGATAAAGCAAACTAAACAAATCAAGGAAATGAAAGATTCTGGAGAGCGAAAAAAATGTGACATTTGTTACTAAAAAATCACATGTATCTGTGCTGGTTACCTTTTTTTTTTTGAAAGAATAAATTTTATTTTCTCTTTGGTGTAGCCTCACACAGCTACATTCTTAAAGGTTAAAGGTAGTAAACTCATTTAAATTACTTAAGGATTTTCTTTGTCATGACAAGCAATTCATTTCCATTTTTAACTACAACCTCAGTAAAAATCTACTCTGCCATTATTTATTTAAAACAAACCCAAAATGCAGATGTGATGTGTAAAAAAGAAACAGATCGTAGAACCATGTCAACAGAAATAATTAGAATTTAATGTCTCTGAATTCCTTTATTGGTCTCTCATGTTGTTGTGGAATTTCTTGTTTGCCATGTTGCTAGAGTTCTCTGAGTTGGCAGACATTGGTTTATGCTGTTCTTTTGTTCTAAAGGTCCACATTATTTTTTTGGGATGTGAACTTTGATGGCAGTATTTCTACAGCTCTGATGTGTATTTCACAAAGCAGGTTTAGTGGAAAACTTTGAGTTAGTTAAGCCTAAGATGAGGATACTCTGGTTTTTCTGTTTCACAAGGTGAGTTCAGCGTAACTCTGAGTCGGTTACCCGGGCAACACACTCCATGAACCTAAACTGCTCGCCAGCAGGTTTGTTTGACACAACTCAGAGCTTCTCCTGCTCTTAAGTTGAAGCCCGCTGTCTGACATCAGTAGCAGACATGGTGTGTCCGTTTCTTGATGAGCCTGTTGACTTGGAAGTGCAGATATTATACAGAAATCTCCGTCTGGAGAGAGAGGATGATCAGCAGCGTTTGGAATGAAGCCGTTTAAAGTGACGGCGTTGCGCAACATGGTTGGATTTTCAGTAAAAAAATAATCTAATAAATTACAATTCCAACATTACACCCCCGTTATCATTAGTGAACGTAAAATGCAGTGCGTTACTCTGAATTGGAACTACGGAATGTGACTAAACGCACATAAACATGGTTGTATGGACACTGGCAGACTAAGAAACATGTTGGTCACTATAGCCTAGTGGTAGGGACTACTCCTTTTGTTCAGAGGATGTGGGTTCGATTCCTGGTGCTATCAGGCTATATGTCTAATTAGAATCAGTTTTCTGTTCATTATACAAGGAACGTTTTTTTTTAGTAATGCAGTCCATTACTTTCTCAGTTAGCTAGTTACTTTTTTGTAGAGTAGTTCAGTTTCTAACTAAATTACGTTTTGGAACAACTGAGTAACTAATTACTTTTTTAAAGTAACATTCCTTACACTGATGATCAGACCCAGAGTGGATGTTTTATCACCCTGATGAGTATCTGTAGTGTTTCTATGACCATTAATAATTTATTTAAACAATATTCTCACTTCACACATCTCTCATATGACCCCTGGTGGACATGCTGTCCACACTGAGACAATTCTGTGTACTTCCATGTCTACTTAGTTTCATAGTAAGTTGTTGGTTAATGCTGAATAATATTCCTACTGAGGTAAGCTGTGCTGTGGAGGTTGATGGACCCTCTTCCTCATTAATGGACCCTTATCATTTCCATCATGTTCTGTTGAAGAGAAAGAAGCTGCAAGTTGGATTAGATCAACACTATTAACTGAAACCTGAAATATTTTTACACCTGTTGGGTTGCATCTGTGTGCTCAAAAACATGGATTATAAATGTTGAATGAGTGGAACATTCAGAATTGATGTTTTAATTAATACTCACACATTGACTAGATCAGCAATTTTTTGTCACACAATCTCTCTTTTGCCGCTGCTGATTTTTTAAAAATCTGCTCATTTTTTTCACATGCAGTCATTGAAAGAAACAATTCTACTGGGAAGCAGTAGGGGGCGCTAACCTTATGTCCACTGGTTGCCATGGTGAATAACGTTATCTGTGTTCCACTGATGAGGGCTTCTTATATCCTCATGCACAAGCACAACTCAGGTTAACTTTGACTCAAGAGTTGATTGAACTAATGCTTAAAGGAGCAACAAGCAATTTTTCACCGCTAGGTTTGCTGTTGAGTACAGGATTGAGACCAAAACAAAAGTTCCTAGTTGTTAGTGTTCAGAAAAACTGTTACTCTGAGGAAGACTTACTGATCTGAAACTTCCTCCTCCTCAAAATCCGACATTACTGGAGAAGAAAAGCCAGCTCCGAGTCAAATCGTAAATTCTCTCGTTCTCTCAGTGCTCTCCATCTTGGAAAAGCAAGACCAATGTTTATCCTGGTTTTGTCCCTTGCTTTACCCGGTTTGTTTGTCATTGGCCGTGGCTTCTTGGGTGATGAAATGTGTTCCCGGTCATCTTCAGGTGAACGCTTTGCTCCGCCTTCCGCCATAAAGACAACAATGTGTGTCGGCTGTACTGAGCGAAGGGAGGGCCTTCGCTCAGTACATGAAGGTGGCGGAGTTTCACATACACGAACATGCACGCGGAAGGAGACCACCTTTGTAAACAAGAGGCTGGATATCAACACAGAGAGATGGTGTGTGACCTCATGCTATGTTCCAGATGGAATTACACATCTAGAGCTTCACAGTGCATATTTTGAATTCTTTCAAACTGGAAATGATGAATTTTCGCTTATTGCTCCTTTAACACCTGTTCTGAAACCGAAAACTCTGAGTTTAACAACTAACGCCGGGCTCACACTGCATCCAGATCCGGTCCGGTGTGGCCCCCGCATGTATTCCGTAAGATTAAAATCCCTCTTGAAGGCTCACAGTAGCTCCGCGTGGTGCAGGTCTGGTTACGGGGCCGTACGGCATTTCGGAAAGAATCCGCAAGGTTCTTATTTTTTCCGGACGCCGGCGAGGATCCGCATCAAGTTTGATGAAATCTGATGAGCTATACAGGAAGTGTGGCTTGAATATCCAGTGTTTTTTCAAAATTAAAAGAGTGTACAAACAATTGTAACTTGACTCTTCTTTTTAGAATAGGAAATGTAAACATTACATCACACCCGGTGACAAAGGGTCCTGAAAGCATGCAGCAAAACACCTTTTCACACATTTGCTAAATAATTAAGTCACGACAAAACGATAACCCACATGAACTTCTGTTCTCGCGAGTGCCATTTCCGCACCCAGCACCGGAGCTGGCTGCACTCCCTATCTGGAGCAGATGTGAGTGGTAGTTTGCGGAAAAACTGCACCGAATCCAGACCGAAGCCGTTCTGTAGGCAGTATGAGCCCGGAGTGAGAGTTGCTCAACTTTGAGTTCAAGTTTTGATTTAGAGTTTGTTAAACATGCTTTCTGAAATACACTCCTGATGTGCTTCCATGTTGTTTTTAACCCATGGCTTTCAACGTGTTAGCATGTTTACCCTTGACAATTTTAGCACATGTCCTAAAATATTTCAAAGTTCAGAATCATGGTGTCCAAACTGTAAATGGTCTCATGGCCCCTCAAACTGATATACAGCTGTATATTCACTGAGAGTGCCGCTGATATCTTTCTTTATTTGCATTACAACACAAACATGTAGGTCCAGGATCAACAAACAGCTAAGATGTCACCATTTAAAGAGGCAAAGACAGAAGCTGATGAACAATTAATCAATGTATTTGAGTGAATAATTACCCATTTACTTTCAATAGAAGCTGATGAGATTGTTTATACAGACTGCTTGCTCATTTTTGGCTTGTCTTCTCAGGTTGTATTTACATTATTTTAGAGACCCGATAAGATGTCTAAAATAATGTAAATATTTGACAATGGAAGGTAATAAAGTTACACAGATTCAACTAATACCAAATGTGATATATCCTCTAGAAGAGCTTTTCAGAGCCACAAGAAATCAACCATAGTGACATTGTTTTCATGAACCAATACTGAAATGAGGATGATATCAAAGTCGTCTTCTTGTTTTCCTTTCAGCTGCTCCCTTTAGGAGTCGCCACAGCAAGTCATCCATCTTGATCTACCCTCGTCTTCTGCATCATCTTCTCTCATATCAGTTAACCTCATGTCCTCCTTCAAACTCAAGTTCAAAAATACTTCATAATCCCCAAAGGGAAATTAAATGTTATAGTAACTACTTTTTTTTAGGGAGTCATTGTAGAGGATGATAGCTATGGGCAGGAAGGATCTGAAGAATCTTCTAACTGAAGACACTCTGTTGTTGAGTTACTGTGTTGTGCAGAGGATGATGAGGGTTTTCCATCATGTTCTTCATTGTGTGAAGCATCTTTCTTGAGGATGCAAAACTCAAGACTCCAGATCAGTCCCCAGAACAGAAACAACCTTATTTGTCAATCTGTTCAGTCTCTTTATGTCTCTTGTTCTGATGTTCCTCCCCCAACAGGTGACTGCAGATGTGATCACACTCTCAACAACAGACTTTTAAAAGATCTTCAACATCTTGCTTCACTACATCCATTTTCATTCCTCTCTCTTCTTCCTCAAGACCTCCTGCCTGGTAGTTCCCACCTCAGCATCCTTCTCCTAATAAACCCTCTATCATCCCTCTGTACATGTCCAAACCATCTCTGTCTGACTTTATCTCCAAAACATCTAAGATGTGCAGGCCCTCTGATGGATTCATTCCTGATCCTGTCCATCCTCGTCATTCCCAAAGATAACCTCAACATTATCCTTTCCACTACCTCTAGTTCTGTCTCCTGTACCTTCTTTTGTGGTGCTTTCTCCAGATCAGACATCACTGGTGGATTACTGAGTAATCCACAGAGGAGCCGACAAGAGGCAAGGTCAGGTACAGTCCGAGGTCGATGTTCACACGGGTGATCAGAGAAATGCAGACAGACAGGAGCTGTGTGCAAGTTTGGAAGTATGCAGCATTCAACAAACATGCAAATAACTTAAGACACAGGGGTTTAAATAAGGGGACAGACAGGTGTTTGGAGTGGATGTGATTGGGGTGTAAGAAGGTGCAGGACATCAACTAAATTACAGGACCAGGTGAGGGAGTGAGTGGAGCTAATGCAAAACATGATCACAAAGACTAATACACAAAACCCAATAAATGAAGACAAGATGTGTTGGGAAGACTGAATACAAGCAGACAGGTGGCATGAGGAGGGATGACATATGACATGCTGATGATGGTTTCTTACACATCACTCCTGACACTTTCCTCCACCTGCTCCAAACTGCATCCAAACGTTTCTTGATCTCTTTTCCAGACTCTTTATTGCTTTGGACTGTTGACCCTATAAGTACCTGAAATCCTCCACCTTCTTTATCTCTACTCCCTGTAGCTTCACTGTTCCACTTGTGTTCTCATTCACACACATGTATTCTGTCTTGCTGACTAACCTTCATCTCTTTTCTTTCAAGTGTAAACCTCCACCTGATTCCAATCATTTCGATAATGTTGATAAATTAATTAGGGACTGACATAATGAATGAAACCTTTTATTCTTCACCTCTAATCGAATCTTTATAGATTGATTACATTTTCTTTTGCAGACGTTAATGAAACCCGAACGGAGCGAAACACCCACATAAATCATACATCAAATCGTCTGGCTCAGTAATTGAATTGTGATTACTTTAATTGCCAATTCATGTTACCATAGCGATGCAGAACGCCAAAAACCACCCCAAAACACCCCCCAGCACAAACTACCAGATGTTATTACATGTGTGATACATCAAACTGACTGAATTGGAGCCCAGATGTGCACGATCATGGTTTTGTAGCATTCCCAGTTGCAATATCTACGGTATTCACAAAAAAACTCTGCCTCTCACAGAAAGTGAATGTAAAATGCTCCAAAAAGGATCAAAACTTGATCAATTTCTACTTGTCATCTGGTGTCAAGACATGGGTTTAACACAGATTTAAAGATTTTTTATATAACTTTACCGTGTGACCATGTGACGTTTTAAAACCTATGTTAAAAAAGCTCAGATTATCCTTAAAATTGATGCTTTTTTGTTGCTTTTTAACAGGTCACTAGAATATTGATCTATAACATATTGAAGCAACTTTTCTTCTACCTTATTACATGGCAACGCCATTTGTCATCACACACACCTGTTAAGCTCACAGCAGATACTGTGGACGTCGTGTGCACATGTCGGGTTGACCGGGAGAAGTGAACCATCATGTGTACATTAAAGTTAGGGTTATCATGGCAACAGAATCCATTAAAAATTGCAATTCTATTGTAACATACTGTATGGAATAATATCTAAAATCATATTATTTCCCCAACACACTACAATATTAATTTCACTCATTTTGCCTTTTTATCACATCTGCAGCACCTGTCACATGTCACACATGCTCAGCATTGGATAAATGCAGCTTTCTGATTGGAGGGTTTCACACTCTCACACACAGTGGCAAAGGTTTTTCAGGAACTTTTCTAGTTTTATTGTCTTATTATATGTTATTGTATTAGATGCCTAAAACAATGTGCTGTGTTCAATACAGTGAAGATGAAAATTAATATGAGGACTCTGGAATGAATAAAGAAAAGGAAACCTACATGTGTCCTGTTCTTGTGCCACAAAGAGCTGAGAAACTGAACACTGATATAGCTGGTGAGGTAAACTACATGCTGGCAGCCTGTTTTATTCACATCAATCCAAAAAGGTTCCTGAGCATCACAGAGGTAATAGAAAGCAACAACCATTAACAGCTGAGTGGCTGTGCACACGAGATAAAACATATATATTAATAAAAACAATTTAATGCTAAATAAACTGATTAAGAAAATGTTTAAATTATTCGTAAAAGCTGCCCTTCACATAAAACCCTTTTACATTTATATACAGTAGGTGCTTTTTCTATACTGTGACATCTGGATGTTGCTAAACTTAAACTCACATCGTCAATTTGTCCACAGGGGGGCAGTGTTGTACAGGTTTCTGGCTCATGCCCTCGGTAAAGAGACCCTTTACCCACACATGTGATTAAACAGGTAAACAACATGAAAAGGGTGGAAAAAGTTTGCTTTTTGTAATTAATAACTAGTAACCGTCAAATCAAATCAAAAATACTTTTTTAATCCCTGAAGGGAAATTAAATTAAATTCCTATTAGTCTAGTCCTATAGTAAACTATTTCCAGCGCCTCCTACAACACAACCTGCTCAGTTAACCAAACCAACACCAACTCCAAGTAAGGTAAACACAAAATCTGTATTCTAAGTGAAGCCACAGTGTACATACATGTTCACAAGAGAACACAGGATAATGGAAGTATGTGTAAGTCACATGCCATGAGCACTTTCAGAGTCAGAACAGCAGGTGGCACTGTTGTTCAAAAAACACAAGAAGGACTCTTAAATTTTGTCTTGTTTGGATGAAACTATTTATTAACATGTCCAACTATCTGTGAAACATGTGTCAACAGACCATCTTAGTAACACGTCTGCCACTTTTTGTTGTAACTCTCTTATTTTGGCTTTTCCACTCCGGTGTGTCCAGCATTTGGATCCCAGGACGCAAGCTGACCCGACAACAAGCAGAAATGGCTTTCAGAGCGGTGAACAAGGTCAGATGTCGTGCCTCTCTGGAGTAAATACACAGAACATGGCAGTGAAGTTGTTTTACTGAGCTGCACAAGTGAAAGTAGTTTAAATCGCTGTGTTTATATGTTTTATTTCATCTTGCAGGACAGAGCTTTCATGGTGAGGGACGGCTAACAGGGCTCTGTTGAGAGCTCTTACATCTTGATGCTGCTGAAATAAAGAAACTGTCTCAGGATACATTGCCAAGGCAACTCCTACCTCCTATATACCGTATACTCCTAACAAAAATATTCAAAAAAGTTCACATCCTGCGGACACACTTCAGGGGGTGTTTTATACTGACATGCGTTGCATCGTTAGGTCCTTGTCATCTTTAGCATGTGCTGTTGTTGTGCTTCAGAGTTTCCCGGGGGTGAAGGAGATGATTATCCATCACACAAACACCCCGCTGCTGCTCACTGACGCCAGAGTTCTGCCGAGAAGCCCCAGTGCTGTCTGATGCAGCCTGTGGGAGTCTGACTAGCATCAGCACCCGACTCGATGTGGGCATTCACATCTGTTTCTTTGTTCCTCCATGATAATTTATGCATACACACACGTAGCTTGTTGAGATTTTTTTTAAATACAAATGCCACATCTTCCACAACCTTTAAGGTCAGTGTTATGTAATTCTTCTCTTTGCTACTTTTGCTTTTCTTGGTAAACAGAATGAGTCATCCTCATGTGGCAGATGTTTTGATTATCTTTTTTAACCTATTATACAGCATTATACTGTACTGTACCTCAGCTGCTCAAGACTGTTTCTTTGCTGCTTCAGAGGGATTTTTGAGGAACGCCAGCCTGTCAGGGTTCCCGACACAAAGGATCAGACTGCATTGCTTCAGATGGGTTCGCACTGTCAACAGAAAGAGAATTTCTTCTGTCATTATTGCCTCGGGTCTACAACTACTGTTACTGCACAGAAAATCAAACAACCCGAGTGGGAAAAAAAGTGTAATATTAAATCTTTTAATTTCCTCCTCCAGTTTCAAACAGCTTTAGTATTTCATATCTGTGTGGTTCAGACTGAATACTAGAAATCTTTGTGGAAAAACTGCCACTTTAAATAATAATAAAATTGTAATAAAAAAAAGCTTCCAAAGCATTGACAAAAAAATAACCCAAACCCAAAGTTCAGTAAATTTGAGGTTAGATTTGATGGCTACAGCAAGCAAATAAAGCTGGAAACTCAAAGAATTTCGATAAACTGAGATGAAGGATGAAAAAATGTCCGAATGAAATCTTTGTTGAAGAACTGCAGTTAAAGGAAAATTACCACAAACCTTATAGACATCGGTTTCAACACAAATCAAAACAATACTGTCACGAGAACAAAATGAGCTCCTGGAACCAAAATATCGTGGCATCTGAGAATTTTGATTCAGACATTAAACGTGTTTTAGACTTTGGAGATAAAGAATCAAACACACATGTCAACTTATCCATGCTGTTGGACAAAGAGACCAGCTCTCTCAACACGTTCTCTAGATCCACGCACGACATGGTGGCAGCTTCTGCTGCTGGTTTCTCTGTGTTCTCCATCTGAAAAATAATTGTGGAAAACTATAACATTGTGCCTATAATGCCATTATAAATTAGATGTAGTTCTTATTTATGTTAATGGCATCTAAATAAAAGGTAATGTTTGAATCAGGTCAGAGCAATAAAAAACATACCACATGTCTACAAAAGCAAAATAAGATAAAAAAAAAAAAACTGACAGAAAAGTCTCCTTTAAAAACTTTATTTAATTCTGCAGGTTAAACAGTTTGGAGCAGTGTAAATATTGACCCCCCACCCCCACCCCCACCACCACATATACACACAATGGCCTTCCAATATTACCGACAGTAAACATTTAAACGACCAGGTTCAAAGCAGGTAAACTGTAGCACAGTCATTTTGCACTTGGACACTTAAGAATTGACGTTTTAAATTCAACTCCAGTCTCTGATGATTTGCATCATGTTTAATCATGAAGTGAAGCAGCAGCTGTGTCAGAAACACAGGAGGCCTCCGGATCAGGGTCTCCACACACGGCCTCTCTGCATCGGAGATAAGCTTCTTCCAGCTTCAGCATGGAGGCTTCCACCTCGGGACTGGTCCGCAGTGCCACCACGTCATAAATCATCCAGGTCAGTTGCACTACAGGTGAACAGGGAGGAGAACCATGAATAACGGTTTGATTATTCATTTTCCCAACATGAAATAATATGATTTGTAAAGCCTGACATGGTGATATTAAACACTGGTTCCCCACCTGAGAAGTTCTCGACGTCTTCAGTCATCCTCTCCAAATCCTTGTTCTGCTCCAACATGTCGCTGCTGCTCGGTGAAAACTCGGTGAATGAGGATGATTCAGCCATATTACAGAGTATTGACCCGCTGTTACGCTTCACAATTAAACCCACAATTATATCTGTAAACACAATTTTACAAACAAGTTTCGTCCTTTACCAGTAGCGTAACGGTCGCTAACTTAAACGGTAGTTTTATGTTAGCAAGATAATCATCTGAAACATTAGCATTCCTTCGGGATATTTACTATTCGGGAATAGGAAACGCGACTATTTACCGACTGGAATTTGGTTCGGGGGGTTGAGCAGGTTCTGAGGTTAGGACGGTTAAAACTCACCTTTAACCCGTTAGTCAGCGTTAGAGAGCTGGTTAAACCTGAGCACGCGCACCATCAGTCACGTTCATTATTTTGTCATGTTGGTCGATGAAAGCTGGAAAATAAATAATATTCATGTCAAAATGTATTAAAGTTCCTGAAAGCAGATAAAGTCAGTATCTACAAAATATATTATTTTAGTTTTAAAATATTGAAGTTTAAATGCAAACGTATTGATTTTTTTTTTTATTTAAGCTATCTGAAATTTTATGGGGGAAGAATAAATTATTGACAATGAACAAACCTGAACTTTTTTGTTTGTTTGTTTGTTTTTTTGTTGACAATTGGTCTATGAAGTAAAACCGTGCAGGCTTTTGGTGCAGCATTAGTTATATTTAGTTTTTGTTGTTTTTTAAAGCAAGACCAGACTGTTTTAAACTTTAAATCTGTTTTGTATCTTAAAAAGTCACTTATGCTATTATCAATAAACAATTATATCAATATAATGTACTAAAGTGTACAATGTGACAAAGTTGCACAACACAAAAACACTTAAAACCAAATAAAATAGCCCTTTTTTACTTCAGTGAAATGAAGATTTTCTGAGTCTGTGAAAACTACTGAATGATCAAACTATTTGAAAATGTAGATAGTTATAGAGTGGATACTTAGTTTAAATCTAAATAGGTTAAATAATAATGTAGATATTTTTAAAGAATGTCAGGGGGTATTTATACAGTTTTCTTTGACATAGTGGAAAATATGTTGCAACAAAAAATAGTTCATATGAATAAAGATTTTAAAAATCTTACAAAATATTCACAAAATTACCTGGACCTTTAAATCCCAACTACACTGACCATAACAAAAGTAGTAACAACAAAAAAAGTTTTTTGGACTAACAGCATTAATGGAAAATTATTTTAATGAACAAAACCCCCGAGGGAACTGCTGACAACTGGAAAAGAAACAAGAGACTTCTCACCTAACAAAGCAACCAATCAAATTTTAAGGGGGGTGTTACCAAGGGAGAAGATAAAGCAGGTGTGACAGGTGACAGTCTGACATAGAGCAAGGACAAACTGATTAGAAAGGAGCAGAGACGAGTTGCCTACAAGCTCAAAGACAATCATTTGATTGAGGTCAAATCGAAACATCTGATTTGGACTAAAGAAAAGTTTTTCCAGCACTGAAATTTAACCAAGCATTGTGCATTCAAAGGAAGGACAACCAAGGAAGTTAAGAAGAGGGGAGAAGAAACTCAACAATGTCTTCATTTGAGACTCCGAGCCAGTCTCCTCCTCGCTGTGGCCCACAGTTTCCGAACCTGGGCCAGGAACCTCCTGAACTTAGCATGTACGGCGACTGTTACTACCCTCCTCCCTCACTGCCGAGTCCACAGCGCACCACTCCAACCTCCTATGACCTGGGTGACTACACCACCTCGTCGCCAAATCCTTACCTTTGGTTCAACAGCTCTGGGATCAACACGTCGTCGTACCTGTCTTCTGCCGGCCCGCCCGGTAATCCTGGCCCTCCCTTTGTCCCTCAGCACTACGGCATGCAGAGGCCTTACCTGGGTCCAGCTGGACCGGGAGGTCCAGGAGGGGAACTGAGCTGGTTCTCACTGCCCTCACAAGAAGATCTGATGAAGCTGGTTAGACCACCTTACTCCTATTCAGCTCTCATCGCCATGGCTATCCACGGAGCACCAGACAAAAGACTGACACTTAGTCAGATTTACCAGTATGTTGCTGATAACTTCCCTTTCTACAACAAGAGCAAAGCAGGCTGGCAGAACTCCATCAGGCACAACTTGTCACTCAATGACTGCTTCAAAAAAGTACCACGGGATGAAGATGATCCAGGTAACATATTCTAATCATTTAGTGTGTTTGTTGCTGTGCTTTAAAAGTTTGTCTGACAAACAAGTGCTTGTAAAAGTGATGCAATTTATTGATTTTATTCTATTTAATTACTAAATCTGATTCTCATTAGGTAAAGGTAACTACTGGACACTTGACCCAAACTGTGAGAAGATGTTTGACAACGGGAACTTCCGCCGCAAAAGGAAGAGAAAGTCTGATTCTCTCGCTGGCGGTGACGGTGGTTCAGGTGCTCCTGAGTCTGGTGACAGCGAGAGGGGTAGCCCCAAACACCCTGCCCTCAACATGTCTCCAACACCGGACAGAATTCCATCCCCATCGCTGTCAGGTCCCACGCCATGTCTGAGCAGCTTTTTGTCCGAGATGTCTACGGTGTCCTCAGGAGGAACAAACGAGGTGGGGGGTGATGGGCTGAACCGGCCGCTGCAGATTAACCTTCCCTTAGATGGGGCTCACAGACCCACACAACCAGGAAGCTTTGGTAGCTACTCTCCCAACCCAGGTGTCCCAGAGTGGGTACCACAAGGGCCAGCACCCCCCGTCCTCACCTCTTCACCCACCCACTCTTCTCTAGGTTACTCAAGCCCTATTGTGAGCCAGTACAACGGGTCAGGTGGGCACTTCTACCCTACGCTGGGCTCCTCGGGGATCATCTATCATCGAGAGGGCACAGAGGTTTAAGAAAGGGTTGCACAACATTGTGTTTAGTAAGACCACTGAAAGATTCAAATATCTGATTTAATTTTTAAGAGATATTCTGCTGTGAAAGACAAGACACGGGGGGGAAAGTATGTTTGCGCTGACAGAGACAGTTGAGATCGTCGTAGCGTGTGACAGTCGAGTACAACGGCTTTAATTCCCACCGAAATGGCTGAGTCAGGAGCGGTGGCCTACGACCATCAGCCAGTGAAACCGCTTTTAGCTTCATTATCAGATCTCTGTCAGCTTTTATTCTAACTTAAGCTAGCCTCTATCAGATCTGACTCATTATTAACTGAACCTTAGCTGATCTGCTGACACCAGGCCATTCCATATCACTATCTGTGATTCTTTGATGGTATCATCCTCTCAACGCACAGACAGCATATTCAGAGGTGTAGTTAAATTACACTGTTGTCAACATTGTGTGTGTAGTCAAAAAGAATAAACAACTAAAAAGTAGGATTTCTGGCAGGGTATTTTAGTGCTACATTTAAACACTGGGATTCATTTACATTCTGGGAGTGTAATATACTAATAATGGGAACTGTATGTACATTTATGAGTTGTGGTTTGTTATACATGATTGTTGGTTCAACTTTTATTGTTCAAAATGAATTTGTAAGGTGTGATAGATGGTATGTTGTGTTTTTGATATGAATAAAAGATTGTCAAAAATAACGCACCCTGTTTATTTGTTTATGTCTTTGTATGTATGGTGGTTTATGCCATTACCAACATCCTGATGCACGTTCAAGTTTTTAAAAACACTAACACCAAGAAAAGAAAGTAAGGAACTAAACAGTGACAGAAAACAGTCCTGTCAGGAGAGCAGTGACCAGCAGTGTGGAACCTGCATGTCAGTGTAACCTGATCTTTGTGTGATGGATTGCTAACTGATTTTTCGAAACGTTGGAAAGACACATTCCCATGCTGTCTCCCTTTCCAACGCAAAACACTCAAATCTCTTGCTGTCCTACAACATACACAGATAGTGCTGACTGGATGTGAGCAGCTTTAGTAAGAAGATAGGGGATTAACTTCAGAGAGATGGCCAAAGTCTTGCTGTGTGATAGAGCAAACAGCACAGATCAGCAGCTATTAATTTATTATTTTTCAGTAGTTCAGTGAAGATGACACTGTTTCAAAATAAATTTAAACAGTTGGCAAGATATATTTCTACAAGTTAAAGGATGAGCTAAAATTCACAATGGAAGAGAATTACTGAAAAAAAAATCCAAAATACATCAGAAGATGTAACTAATTTTTGTAAACTTCATATAGTAAAGTGCTGCTGTTAATGATGTCACCAGAACAAAAACCCCCCAAAATGTCCCAGTTGCAAGATATACACCCACACTTTATTTATATATGTACATTATTTTCTCAGTCATAAAAAAGTGACACTGCTCATTAATGGTTGTGGGTTTAATTATCTAATAGGGCTCATTTTATCTGAACTCCCTGTAAAACTCAAATAAAAGGAAAACGAAACAAACAACAATAACAACAACTTTAATTTTAGGATTTTATTAAGTAAAGTGTGTCAAAGCATTTGACTTTTTTCTTTTTGCATTTATGTAGAAAGTTTGTGAATCAAAACAAGAACAAAAACATTGTGTTAAGGGTGAGAGTGCTTTACATAATCAAAGTAATTGCCGTTTTTATTTTATAATCAACTTTAGAAAAAGCTGACTGCAATAATTATGAGAATAATATTAATAGTAATTAAAAACTTTTTCTAGTTTCATTCTGAGCAATGCTCAATCAGTTTGCATGTTATTTCAATAAATAGAACCCCTTTTTACTGGCGTCTCCCTTAGGCTTTATTTACCCTGAAACAAAGGGCAGCAGGACATTAATTTACACTAAAAACAACAAAAAAAAAGTATGGAGGGGAGTAATGACAGAAGGAAGTGAGGGAGGGAGGAAGAAAAGAAAACTGCCCTTCGAGTGCATGAGGTGGAATTTAACATCTTGGCAGTAAGAATAAAAGATATCAGGGGTTGCAGGTCAGCCTGTCAAAATTTGCATAACTGATTTGAAAACAAGTGACGAGGTTGCTTTTGGCTTTTGGATGGAGTCATGCTTTATTGGCTTTGTCAGGCTGACTTATCAGATTTAACTGTGTGAAAAGTCCTGCGTCATTCTGTACCACAAAACCTCAATAATAAATCAAACAAACATCATTTCCAAATATATGACAACAATAATGGTTTTCATCAGAAGATTCCAGCCTGGATGTGCTGATTATGAAACAGGGGTTAAATAAGCAAAAAAATTATTAACTCAACATAATGCATCATGAAGCTGAATACAAACAAATAACAGATAAAACGTTGTATGGAATAATAATATTTTTAGCTGAAGAATTAACAGTAAACATGACACAAAACAAAAAAGAACAATAAAATATATGCATGAAAATATAACAATGCTGCTTTATGAAAGGGAGCTAAATCATCTGTCTTCACTTCTTTCAAGCCTAAAGGTCACACTAACAGATTTGTGCAGAGTTTAAAATAAATGAAAGGGCTAATTTCTAAATTACAAAGTTAGACAAGGATAAGAAGAATAATTTTGCACTGAATTCTGCAAGGAGCCAATGTAAGTCAGTCAGAACAGGAATAATAAGCTGTTTTTGTCAAAAACTGGAGAAAGGTAAGAGACAGAACAGAAGAAAGAAAAATAGTACTGCAATATCACTGTCCTGACATGTCATACCTCCACTTCAAATTGACTAAGGAATTTTCAAAATGCTAAAAAAGCCCGTCATTTTTCCCCTTTTTTGTTTTCTCTCCATATCATGTTCAGACTTCGTACTGACAAGTACAAGAAAGTGTGTGTATGACAGAGGCCTTTCACCCCCATCTCTCCAACGTGAGCTCTTTCCTGCCAACAGAAACATTATTGGAGCTTTCTTTCTCTGTGACTTTCACTAACAGCAGCAGACATCACAGAAAGCCGTCTTATTTTGGTTGGTTTCCAATTGATGCAAATTTACAACTGTTAATCACCCTGGATGATGATGAGAGCGACTGTGGAGCTCCAGATGAGACTTGACAGATAAAAGAACGATAAAAACTCAAAGGATTTATTTCCCTGAAACCAAATAAACTCATGCCACAATATCTGCCAATCTAATTTGTCTCATTTTTACTCCGTGCTTAATATTTTCCTTATGCACACACATTATATTGAGTGTATGTAATGTATCTTAATATAATCATCTTTTGGCATTTCTTCTGGCTCTCTTTCCAAAGCAAAGCAACACCCTCACCTTTAAAACTGTCACCACCTGTTGAGTTTACAACTTTTCCTAATTGGCTGAAAATTATATTTCATAGTGCGCACACCCTGAGATGTTAGACGGTTGTAGTGAGCGCTAATTCTCTTGAAACTGAAGAGATGCCCCATTGTCGGAGTGACTCGGTGATGATCAGCTCTTCAGTATTTCACCTCGGGCGCTGCAATTATTGCTCAACATAACGGTGTGATTAAAATCTATAAATCCTCATCTCCACCTGCTGCCTGGCTCGTGGCAGTCTTCCACGCACCTGTCGAACTGTTGGAACGCGCTCGCGCACTCAATTTGTCGCGCCTGTGCGCGCGACGTGCATGCAAGCGGCTGGTGTTTATAATATAAACTGAGGCAGAGAACGATCACTGGAGCTTTCACGCTTGACAGATTTGCGTGTGTGAGAGCTGTTTTGATTAAAGATTCGTAAAAGGAAGAAGGAGAAAAAGAAAAGAAGGAAGGAAGGAAAGTCACACGTGTTTCATGTGGCAGATTGAAGTTTCAGCCTAAAGTGATAAAAAAAATCCAAGATGTCACCTTCAGTAACTGAACGGAGAGCGAACATTCTTGGTATCGGTTCAAGCCGAAACACACACACACCCATGCCCTCAGTATTTACTAAAACAGTCGTGTCCTATCAAATGCTGTTTAGTAAACGTTAGCAAAGAACATCGAGCCTGGAAGACGTGTCGCACAGCGCACAGCATCACCCGCTTGCTGTTATGTGTAAACACCCATACACACTCCAGACACACGAACGCAGGTGATGAAAGGAACACAAAGAAGTTTCCACTGGTCTGGAAGTCTTTTAACAACCTTCCAGTCTGTTCTTGCTCTTTAGAGGTCAGAAAAACGGACAGGCTGCGCGCAATCTCTTTGTTCATAGCACCGAGATCTTCCACATCCGTAAAATACTCCTTGCATGTACATTCACTTTCATTATCAAAAAGCTTCCATCCTGTATAATTGCGTAAAATAATTGTTTTACAGTCCTTAAATGCACTAACATGCAACAGGTTGCTGTTCCCAACATCCAACAGCTTTGATCCAAAGAGGAAAAAGCGCCAGCTTTTAAAAAGTCCATGTGTTTTCCATAAAAAATGCAGCAGCTCCTTTCTTGAGAAGCTGTGTATCCCAGTATGTTGGAGTCCAGAGAATAAGGTAGTGTGTGATCTCCCTTTCTTAAAGAAGGTTTATATACACGATTTGGGGAAAAGTGAAGTTTGAAGACAAACAGAGAAGGCAGTGAGACCATGTGTATATATGAATCATTGCTATTTCACCCTAAAATATTTTCCATGTCAACATGCAGTAAACATGGTGATATGAACGGGGTTTTTCAGTAAGGGAGGGAGGCAATGAAGCAAAGGATCAAGAGCATGAACGACAGTTATAAAAACGTGTTGAAGTACTTTCGCTCCCCCATCATTTCTTCCTATATAATCAGATGGGTTAATGGCAGGTGTGAACAAGTGGAATAAAGTGAGTTTGAAATGCTTTCCAAATAACATTAAGTTGACATCAATAAAACAGTAATTCAAACTGGAACTCTGTGGTTTTGTGTTTCTGTTCCTGAATGATCCAGACCAGCATTATATACTCAAATATTGTATTATTTTTCCTTCATTTAACTGTTAGAGTATCACAACAGAGAACTTTTATATGCGGTGACAGCAACCCCAAACCTTTGTTTACTTGTATCTTTGTTTAATTTTATTATAACAGTTAGTTTTTATTTTCTAAACAAACACCACTCTGAGCAAATAAATGACAGAAATTTGAAAGAGGCAAATGTGAATTTTGAACTATGAATTTTTAAACTATGAACTTATTTTGTTTTGTGCCGACTTGAAATCTATCTTAAAGTTATTGTGCTTTGATTTAAAATATTTTTTGAACCTGTATAAAATGTAAAAAAAATTATATGTAAGAAAATGTCATTTTGTTTCTGTTCTTGCTCTTGTTGCTGAATTTTCTTCAGTTTATTCTGACTAAAGGTTAATAAAATGGTTCACTTAAAGTGGAGAATAGAGGAACTGAAGAGTTAAAGGGTAAGAGATCTTACAAAGAGAATGTTAATTATGCTTCCAATAATAATGACCCAAGGGATCTACTTTACAGGATTTCTGATCAGGTTACATCCACCTAAAAATTGCATTCATATTTTATAACTGAGTATATGTCATCAATCTATGTTTAAAAGCTCTAACTTATGTCCCCTGGTTCTCCAGCTGTGGTCCAAGTGCCACTGGTTTATAGATATATATATAGATATAGGTTCTCTGAAGAAATGTTCAATTATTTACAAAGAAAATACAAGCCACATGATGGACAAATAAAAAGCAGTGTGTGCCAGAAAGATGTGTTGTTCATGCAAATAAAGATCTTGGCACCACAAGGAAACTACTGGATATAAAAGTGAATTGGACAATTTTTAAAAAACCTCTGTGGAAATTGGAATAGAAGAAGATAACTGATCTGCTAGTGGCAACTAAAGAGGTGGATAACAAGTGTTATAATTTGCAAAATATTAAGGAAAACAATGAACTAAGATGAACTGGCAAAAATAAATAACTAAAGAACCTGAGTATTTGAGATAATCAACCAATGACACGGGTGCATAAAGAGAGAAAACTATATGTTAAGAAAATCCATTTCAAATTAAATGGAGACACAGAACATCGGAAAATAAAGGACAAAATCAAGGTCTAGAACACATAAACACAACTAATCCAGTGAAAACAAAACAAAGTCTTTTACTTATATGACACAATAAAAACATGAACTTGTGACTTTGAGATACAAACTTAATTAATAAGGTTTGTGCCAAAATTTGATTCCAAGAAAATGTAACCTTTTTTTAGCATGTTTGTTAAACTAAAGCAATTGTAACACTTGCAAATACTCATGTGTGTGTTATCCACATCATAGAGCTAATTTATAAAAGTGTTATATTCATACCATTTGTTTCTGTTTTGAACACTTACCTCTACAATATTGTTCAATATTCTAATAGGCTACATGGAACACAAATATCTTGAATTTAGATGTTTTCCTACATGGTATGAATAAAAAACACTGAGGAAGGGCAGGTTTCCTGCAAAGTAAACATAAAGTGAATTTTTACAATATGCCATATAAAAATTAAAACAAGTTCCTGTGACATTCCCTGATGTGAAACTGCACAATGTAATAAATATTTTAGAATGAGACTGTGTTAGCATTCTGGTATAGAACAAGCAATTATACTTGGAGAATATGCTGCAAAAGTAGTAGAAAATGTTTCAGTACTCTAGGTATTGTATGCAGTGTGGTTGTACAGAGATGACAGAAGAGTCTCTGGCAGTCTTCATACAGCTAAAAGAAAACACAATAAACAAGTGACATTGTTGTTGAATGGGACCTTATCTCATGTTCTGCCTGGAGACAAACACAAAATTGCTTTCCAAATTCAAGACCCAGTTGATTGCAATGAGTTCTTCAAGATGCCAAGTGAATCACAAAAACTTAGGGATGCTGCAGCTTAAGCACTAGTAAGAAAAGTTCTTATGAATGATGGGGTTGGTATGAATCTCCTGTTTCCTATTAAATTTGTAGTTTGGAAACATTTATGGAGGGAGACACAGTTTCCTACTGCATTTTGAGGAAGTTGGTAAAGCTGCTGTTTATTTTGCAAGTGCAAATTGGAACATTCTTGAAAAATTTGGTGCCTTGAAACCTTCCGCTGGTCCTCCAAGGCACCCCATGTGCAACTCTGGCAATTTCAAGTCGATGTTATGAAGATGATACTGTTTACAGCATATTTTGTCAGGGAATATATACTGTAAGTGGCGACCATCTGTTAATTCCAGAAGGCCGCCATCACATCTGCTCAGAAATATTTGGAATAGTTTGTACTTCTTAGATGGGAATAATACCAGTAAAAATACAGCTCAGCTTTCTACAGTTGCAGGATGAAGAAGAAGGTCGAGTGGTTTCATTCTGACATTGCTGGAGGACCTGGACAAAAAATGGTGACACTAGTGGGTGCAGCCATGGATCCAAGGCAGCACCTCATCGGTCTGAGACACTGTTCCATGAACTGGGCCTCAAGCTGGAAGGTGACTATGGCGTACTTCCAGATGGACGGTAACGCCTTTGTCGAAGTGTTGCATCATGTTTCCCCACACATGAAAAGGGAGAAATAAGTGTACATTTCTGGAAGCAACCATGTTCCATTGTGGTTTATTGTATTTACTTTTAAAACAGAAATAATGCAAAATCCAGAAAGTTGGAAGCTGTTTTCTGGTTTTATACTTAGTACATATACATGATCCATGAACAACATCCTTGTTCAAAAGGATTCAACCGGTGGCACTATGCAGAGGGTTTTGTGTCTTATTTCGTGGAAAATCTTGAACAAGACCATAAACCACACACTTCTGAAAGGGCTACGAATGCTAAATTATTATAAGATTGACATAAGGCTGTGCTAAGGACTCTGTAGGAAATAGTTAAAAATTTGCAGCCATTTCCTGGGTCATTGGCTTTAGCATGCAGAGTTCGGCTTGTGTCTGTGTGAAGCAGGTATTCCACACTTATTAATAAATTCTCTGTGGGCTTAGAGGGACTGTGGTTCCATTAACTATGCCTGAAACGCAACCAAGAGGCCTTAGTAACACCTGAATTAAATATGGTAAATGTAAATAGCGCTTTTCTAGTCATTCAGACTACTCAAAGCGCTTTCACACTACAAGGTTACATTTACCCATTCACACAACCCGTTATGTAAACCAGGGGGAGAGGGTAGGGGCTAACACTCACACAACCCGATACACAGATTGGGGGGCAACATGGGGTTCAGTGTCTTGCCCAAGGACACTTCGACATGTGGTGGTGGAATTGGAGGACGACCGCTCTAACCACTGAGCCACAGCCGCCCCATTACACTAATATTGCTTAGAAAATTATCCAAATCAAAATTTCATTTAGAGAAACTACACTTTTGTCCTAAATACACAAAGGGTTAAGATGCTAGTCTGCAATTTTAGAATTTAATTTACCTTAAGACTTAAAGCTGGAGTCAAGGATCTTTGCTTAAGGCAGCTAAATGACGAAAAAGTCTATGCTTGTGTAACAGTTGTAGAATGGTTTGGTGCAGTCACAATAATACATCACACCAGATGTCACAGTCAATGCACAGCAGTGATGTGCTCCCTCCAACACTTAGCATGGTGGCCGTGCAGCTTTTGCCATGAAACTGAAACTATCTCTCTTGTGCATCATTAATAAGACCCCCACTACAGCAAGTAGCTAGAAACAATGAATAAACAGTGAGGCAAATGTTACATAGAATTTATGATTTAAGCTGTATTCACACCTGGTAGTCTGGTGAACTCGGTTTGTTTGGGGACCAAAGTTGCACTTCTTGCTTTTAGTGCGGTCTCGGTTTGGTTGCGTTCACACATGCAATCGAACCGAACCAGAGTTCGTTTCAATTGAACCGAGACTTACGTTTTTAGGCGGACTAGAGTTCGATTGTTTGGTCTGAATCAGAGCTTGGTTGCCCGTTCACACCTCCCCAAACGAACTGAACTTTCTGTGCAAACAAACTAGAGTTCGATTCAAGCGGACTAAACAGGGCTGGTGTGAATGCACCCTAAAAGTGATATATTTCACAGAGATTTAAGAAAGTCCATAAAAATAATATAAACAGTATAGAAAAAACGAACACAGCTATACTCACTGAGATTGTTAATACTTCAGTACAGCCCTGTAATAAAGTTGTTTTTCTGAGAAATGTAAATTCGAGAGGAAAAGCTGTGACCCAAGTCACCTCAGTTTATCGTTCAGAGAAGTAGTGATGGTTTTTTGCTTGGCAGTGGCTACTGGTCTGTCATGCCAGACCCTTAGCTCACTGCTACTGACACGGCAAACTGCTGGACCAACAAAGAACAAGTTATTGGTCCGGTATTTTGAAACTTCGAATCCGATTTAAATAATTATTAAATTTTATATTTTAACATATATACTGTTTGAGTTGTAAATGTTACTCACAAAATTGAGAAAAAGTGTCAAGTTTAAATATTTGAATATCAATTTATATTTTGTATTTATATTTATTTAGGATTTTCTGTTGTAGCCTCCATGGATGCAGCAGAAATAAATGTGGGTTTTAGGTTGGATATTTGACAGATATTCAGCCACGTCTTCAACCGTAGCTGCCTCGGTGCTAACAGCTAGCTGACTTGGCACAGAGTGAAACTGAGCAACAAGCCGCATCTGAAGATGCTGCTGAATATCTGTCAAATATTCAACCTAAAACTAACTTCTCACAGCACGGGTTCTAGTCACTTCTGTATAGCTTGACAAATTTCCTACTCTGATGATATTCTTGCACAGCCAGCTGTACACTACCAAAACTCTCAAACTTGGCTCCCTTTACTAATAAACAGTCCACAGTCATTTTCAAATCTGATGCACATGCGCAACCACGACCTTATATAAACGGAAATTGACACATGCACACTCTGTTACGGACTGCGGCTGACATATGATTCTAGTTGAAATTTGTGATTCACCCAGGATAATCGGGAGGGTTGCATGAATACTAAGCACCACTGTGGATGCACAACTCGCATTTCAGAGTTTGTTCAGCTCCAGAGTCTCTATTTGAGTGTAAAAAAGTATAAAATGTGTAAAAGATGTTTCCAGGTGGTCAGAAATGGCTGGAGAGACAAAAACATGAAGAATCCATGCAAAATCGCAGCCCCCCCCCCCAGACCCCATTGCAGAGTTAAATATAAATTCTGAGAGTCCCTTCAAAATAAACTGAAGCCATCTGGGCAATATGTGCACCGTGAAAGTTCAGCTGGAGCAGTTGCACAACAATGCTGACAGTCAGCCATGTTTACTACTGAACTTCACTAACTTTGCAGGTGTGGTCTCAACTGCACGAGCTGATGAATATTAATAAGCAAAATCAGTAGCTACGTTTACATGCGCCAAATTTCCCCAATCTGATTAAAATCTTGGTCGATCGGAATTCCCAAATCCCTGTTTACATGGACAGTAACTGAAATGATCTGATCGTGCCATGAGTACACATGCACCAAGCACTCAATCAGGTTAAATGAGTTGAGCATGCGCACAGCGAGTTGTCTTTCCGGGGGAAGTAAAAAAAGGAAACAAACTCCGTCCTTTCTGCACGTCTTTCCCGCCCCATCGTGTGCTCGATCTGACTCACGTTATCCCCAATATGGACCCTCTGCGGGTGATTACCGTTATGTTTGGGTTTTTACTGGTCGCATTAACCAAGCTAGCGGCTGAGTACATATTACTACTGCTCCTCCGCCACAGGAGAGGAGAGCAGGATGACAGTATGACTGCACCAGCAGACCACTTCTGTTTACTTCCCGCTATGTTTTCTACTTGAGTCTGCGAAAGCAGAAAGACGTCACGCTGAAGTTGTACGCATGCGCAGTGGGCTCTTTTCACCCTTTCTTTCCGAATGGGTGTATACATGCACGTCTATCCGAATGAAGATCGGACAAAACCACCCCTCTCGATCGGAAGTAAATTTCTTTCGGATCAGGCTGCATCGGATCAAAACATTCTGATTGACATGTTTACATGACGTCTTTTTTATCCGATTGGGCGTTTATTCCGATTAAATGTGCCCATGTAAACGTACAGTGGGGCAAAAAAGTATTTAGTCAGCCATCAATTGTGTAAGTTCTCCCACTTAAAAAGATCAGAGAGGCCTGTAATTTTCATCATAGGTATACCTCAACTATGAGAGACAAAATGAGGAAAAAAAATCCAGAAAATCACATTGTCTGATTTTTAAAGAATTTATTTGCAAATTATGGTGGAAAATAAGTATTTGGTCAATAACAAAAGTTAATCTCAATACTTTGTTATATAGCCTTTGTTGGCAATGACAGAGGTCAAACGTTTTCTGTAAGTCTTCACAAGGTTTTCACACACTGTTGCTGGTATTTTGGCCCATTCCTCCATGCAGATCTCCTCTAGAGCAGTGATGTTTTGGGGCTGACGCTGAGCAACACGGACTTTCAACTCCCTCCAGAGATTTTCTATGGGGTTGAGATCTGGAGACTGGCTAGGCCACTCCAGGACCTTGAAATGCTTCTTACGAAGCCACTCCTTCGTTGCCCGGGCGGTGTGTTTGGGATCATTGTCATGCTGAAAGACCCAGCCACGTCTCATTTTCAATGCCCTTGCTGATGGAAGGAGGTTTTCACTCAAAATCTTACGATACATGGCCCCATTCATTCTTTCCTTTACACGGATCAGTCGTCCTGGTCCCCTTGCAGAAAAACAGCCCCAAAGCATGATGTTTCCACCCCCATGCTTTACAGTAGGTATGGTGTTCTTTGGATCCAACTCAGCATTCTTTCCCCTCCAAACACGACAAGTTGAGTTTCTACCAAAAAGTTCTATTTTGGTTTCATCTGACCATATGATGTTCTCCCAATCCTCTTCTGGATCATCCAAATGCTCTCTAGCAAACCGCAGACGGGCCTGGACGTGTCCTGGCTTCAGCAGGGGGACACGTCTGGCACTGCAGGATTTGAGTCCCTGGCGGCGTAGTGTGTTACTGATGGTAGCCTTTGTTACTTTGGTCCCAGCTCTCTGCAGGTCATTCACTAGGTCCCTCCGTGTGGTTCTGGGATTTTTGCTCACCGTTCTTGTGATCATTTTGACCCCACGGGGTGAGATCTTGCGTGGAGCCCCAGATCGAGGGAGATTATCAGTGGTCTTGTATGTCTTCCATTTTCTAATAATTGCTCCCACAGTTGATTTCTTCACACCAAGCTGCTTACCTATTGCAGATTCAGTCTTCCCAGCCTGGTGAAGGTCTACAATTTTGTTTCTGGTGTCCTTTGACAGCTCTTTGGTCTTGGCCATAGTGGAGTTTGGAGCGTGACTGTTTGAGGTTGTGGACAGGTGTCTTTTATACTGATAACGAGTTCACACAGGTGCCATTAATACAGGTAACGAGTGGAGGACCGAGGAGCCTCTTAAAGAAGTTACAGGTCTGTGAAAGCCAGAAATCTTACTTGTTTGTAGGTGACCAAATACTTATTTTCCACCATAATTTGCAAATAAATTCTTTAAAAATCAGACAATGTGATTTTCTGGATTTTTTTTCCTCATTTTGTCTCTCATAGTTGAGGTATACCTATGATGAAAATTACAGGCCTCTCTGATCTTTTTAAGTGGGAGAACTTACACAATTGGTGGCTGACTAAATACTTTTTTGCCCCACTGTANTACAGTGGGGCAAAAAAGTATTTAGTCAGCCACCAATTGTGTAAGTTCTCCCACTTAAAAAGATCAGAGAGGCCTGTAATTTTCATCATAGGTATACCTCAACTATGAGAGACAAAATGAGGAAAAAAAATCCAGAAAATCACATTGTCTGATTTTTAAAGAATTTATTTGCAAATTATGGTGGAAAATAAGTATTTGGTCACCTACAAACAAGTAAGATTTCTGGCTTTCACAGACCTGTAACTTCTTTAAGAGGCTCCTCGGTCCTCCACTCGTTACCTGTATTAATGGCACCTGTGTGAACTCGTTATCAGTATAAAAGACACCTGTCCACAACCTCAAACAGTCACGCTCCAAACTCCACTATGGCCAAGACCAAAGAGCTGTCAAAGGACACCAGAAACAAAATTGTAGACCTTCACCAGGCTGGGAAGACTGAATCTGCAATAGGTAAGCAGCTTGGTGTGAAGAAATCAACTGTGGGAGCAATTATTAGAAAATGGAAGACATACAAGACCACTGATATTCTCCCTCGATCTGGGGCTCCACGCAAGATCTCACCCCGTGGGGTCAAAATGATCACAAGAACGGTGAGCAAAAATCCCAGAACCACACGGAGGGACCTAGTGAATGACCTGCAGAGAGCTGGGACCAAAGTAACAAAGGCTACCATCAGTAACACACTACGCCGCCAGGGACTCAAATCCTGCAGTGCCAGACGTGTCCCCCTGCTGAAGCCAGGACACGTCCAGGCCCGTCTGCGGTTTGCTAGAGAGCATTTGGATGATCCAGAAGAGGATTGGGAGAACATCATATGGTCAGATGAAACCAAAATAGAACTTTTTGGTAGAAACTCAACTTGTCGTGTTTGGAGGGGAAAGAATGCTGAGTTGGATCCAAAGAACACCATACCTACTGTAAAGCATGGGGGTGGAAACATCATGCTTTGGGGCTGTTTTTCTGCAAGGGGACCAGGACGACTGATCCGTGTAAAGGAAAGAATGAATGGGGCCATGTATCGTAAGATTTTGAGTGAAAACCTCCTTCCATCAGCAAGGGCATTGAAAATGAGACGTGGCTGGGTCTTTCAGCATGACAATGATCCCAAACACACCGCCCGGGCAACGAAGGAGTGGCTTCGTAAGAAGCATTTCAAGGTCCTGGAGTGGCCTAGCCAGTCTCCAGATCTCAACCCCATAGAAAATCTCTGGAGGGAGTTGAAAGTCCGTGTTGCCCAGCGTCAGCCCCAAAACATCACTGCTCTAGAGGAGATCTGCATGGAGGAATGGGCCAAAATACCAGCAACAGTGTGTGAAAACCTTGTGAAGACTTACAGAAAACGTTTGACCTCTGTCATTGCCAACAAAGGCTATATAACAAAGTATTGAGATTAACTTTTGTTATTGACCAAATACTTATTTTCCACCATAATTTGCAAATAAATTCTTTAAAAATCAGACAATGTGATTTTCTGGATTTTTTTTCCTCATTTTGTCTCTCATAGTTGAGGTATACCTATGATGAAAATTACAGGCCTCTCTGATCTTTTTAAGTGGGAGAACTTACACAATTGGTGGCTGACTAAATACTTTTTTGCCCCACTGTAGCTAATGTGATGATAGGGTTTTTCCGACTCTGGTGTTTCTGTGAGCTGTGTCGTTTAAGTGATAAAAATGACAGAGAAGTTATTTTGCCATTTTCACATCCAACATGAAACCAAGAACACATATGGAGCTAAAATATTCAACAGAAAACCCACTTTTAATCTCAAGGCCTCTTTTAAGGTTGAATATAAAACACGAACACCATAGCGACATCTAGTGGGTGGATGTTGTAGTTGCAACTATAGAATACGGTTTCCAGCCGTCGAACCAGGTTCGACGTTTCTGTGTGTGTGTTTTGACGCTGTGAAAATGTTTTATTTGGGTCCATCTATTGTAGCTTCACCTAAACTCACTCTGGTCTTTATTCTTCTCTGGTCGCTCCTCTTCTTAGAAGGACAACAATATCTCCAGGACTCTGAAGCAGCTGCTCGACCCACCAACACCGCCATTTTCCACAGTACCAGCGATGTACTATTTACCATATTAGCAACCTGCAATGGTGCCCTCTATTGACTGGTAGATGTAAACAAAATGCCAACATTGTGCCCGTCAAAATAAATATTTTGTCGTATTTTACTTCAAATATAATTTTTAAAGGAAATACTGTAATTTTATTCTGCCCCGTGGAGGTATTTTTTTTTAAATATAGCATTTTATAAAATGGTTCCATATTCAACCTTTAGTACTGGTACTGGTACCTGGAAAGCCTTCAATATTCATCCTTCAGTATTGAGTCACTACAATGTACTTATTAAGTCTTTTGATATAGTCATCAAAGATATCTACAGAGTCAGTGAATTTTTTTCTCTGGCAACCCAAGGTTTAGTTCAGAGCAGTTGGAATAATTATTAGTTCTAAATTAAATTAATTAAATTTTACAAAAGTACAATAAAAAATCCAAATGATTTACTTTTTTAATTACTATCATTTTTTTTCTTGCCTTGTAGTCACTAATAGTCACACCTGCCATTCTTGTTTTATTAACAAATGCACAATAAATTTTTCACAGTCCAAACAAAGAATGAGAGCCCTCTAAGAAACCATCTCCTGAAACTATAAAGCCTTCAACGAGAGGCTGTTCTGTTATTGACGATGCCTGAAGGTAACCTGTGATGGATTGTGTGTCAAATTAACTGTGTGAATAACAGGAAAGATCACAACAAAACTGTCAGCCTTGCATGCTTGACAGCATCAGACGGGTACATATTTCAAACCCTCATAATCTTGGTGTTATGATTCACTGTTCTGACTTTAGTGGAGGAAACAAGGCGCCTGGCTGCGCTGGTCAGGTTGAGGGATTTTCCAATAAGTGTTTAGAGGATTTTAGGAAATGTCTTTGATACTAACTAGGATCAAGTCCAAATGTTCACTGACACAAAGAGATAAAATGCCAAATTATTATTTTTTAAATGTTTTGACATGTCCTGACACTTCTCTTTCCAAAGTTGAAGGTTAAACATCTGGCTTCTGGCTCAACTGACAGAGGACCAGCATTAGTTTACCACTGCAGCTGCAGTCTGCCTGCATTTTATGATATCACGTGACATTTAGGCAGGTTTAACTTTCAAACACTTCAGTTTATGGATAAAAGGTGTCAAAGGAATTGTGTTCTTGTTTTAGCTAGGGTAAAATAAGTAAGTTTAGTACTGAATAAAAACTGAGTTTTGCACATGCCTGTTCATTAATCCAGCAGCTTTTGAAAGACTGAGTGACATCTGCATAATTTATCTGCTTTCAGATCTGCAGGGGGAAAAAGGTAGAGAGTTATTTAGACATATAATGACATATGAGGAAAACTGATCTCAAGGTGGTATTTTTGCCATCAAAAAGCCCCTTCCAAAGGAGGCGCTGCCATTGGCGCTAATGGATTCCCCCCCCCAGACGATATTTTTGGAATCCTCTTTTCTTAGAATACGTAGTACATTTGTTTAAAAAGGGATGTTACACTTTTGACAAAACAGTGCCCCTGGTTGTAAACAGTCATTCCTGCCTTTAGTGATGAGTAAAAGGAACCAAGTGAAGGCAAAAAAACTGGAAACTTGATCACAAAATAAAAACTTTTCATAAATAAATTAATAAGCTGAAGTGGCAGTAAACCAAACTTACACAGGAACACAGCATACAGGAACACACAGTGATCACATACACTCACCGGCCACTTTATTAGGTACACCATGCTAGTAACGGGTTGGACCCCCTTTTGCCTTCAGAACTCATTGTCATGCAGGGGCGGATCTACCAGGGTGGCATGGGGTGGCAATTGCCACCCTAAAAGAAAGCCTTGCCACCCCAGTTGCCACCCTAGCTGCCAACCTGGAAATTGATAAAATAGATCTAGCAAATCGGACACTTTCGAGCGGGACATTCTAATGTCCGACTGCTTTGAACGCAGCACGAGGTAATACAGCAGCGGCCGAGTAGAGAGACTGTTTTGATTTGAAATCACTCAGCGCGAAGCTAGGAGGGAAATGCCAGCGGCAACAGGAGGGAGCAGCGCAGAAGGAGAGAGGTAGAGAGGACATGCTTCAGTCTAAAGCAGTGGACTATTCAAAGGTTGTTGAGCTGACTGAATCTCTTAAAGAGACATTGATTCAGTACCGTAGTCAAGCCTCTTTTGAAGAAATGTGAAGTGAAACACTTGACTTATGTGAACAAAGTAACGTTGACACAACTCAGCGAAAACCAAAAAGGTCAAGAAAAAAAGCAAAGAGGCTTCAGGATAGTGTCATCCCCTCCACATTGGGACAGCATGAAGTTCCAGACAGCAAACATGCTTTTTGTGTCTCTGTATACTATCCAGTTCTGGATAACATGATTGGGGAAATGGGAAGGAGATTTTCTAGTACAAACTGTAACATTATGCAAGGTGTACAGGCATTAAATCCATCCAGTCCAACTTTTTTGAAAGAGGAGGCTGTTCTTCTGTTGGCTGAAGCTTATGGATCAAATATTGAGGATCTCAAGCATGAGTTACATCAGACAAAGAGAGTGCTGGACAGAAAAAAGGTGGAAAAGGAGAGCCCTATCACTCTGATTGCATTGAAATTTTTGGACCCATACCAGGATGTCTTTTATGAGTTGTTCAGGTTGTGTAAAATAGCAGTTGTTTTACCAGTGAGCAGTGCATCCTGTGAACGAAGTTTTTCATCTCTGAGGCTCATCAAAAACTACTTGCGGTCTACCATGACAGAAAACAGACTATCAAGTTTGGCTGTACTCAGCATTGAATCAAAACGCACTAAAACTTTGGATCTGGACAAATTTGTAAAGCGTTTTCCTGAGCAACATGGAAATCGTCGCATTCAGTTGTTATAGATGACAACTCTAAGCTATTTTCTTCGATGAGCCTTTAATTGGCAAAGTGATGACCATAATGTGTGTATAAGAAATGTACAGTTTTGCTTTTTTTGTATTGTAATGTAATGCATTATCAGTGTAATTATTGCAGCCACTATTGAGTGGAGAGAACATGTTCAGGGTTAAGATTAAAAGTAATGTCCAGCATTGGTTTCAGTTCAAATTTATTTCTTCACAATACATTTATATACCTTGTAGTACAGTTCTGTCCATAAATCTCTTCAGATAGATTTTTACTTAGCTTATTTTGTTTTATAAGCTACCGCTTATATAACAAAACAAGCTGTTGCCACCCCTGAAAAATTCCTGCCCCTCCTTTGCCACCCCATTAATATTTTTCTAGATCCGCCACTGTTGTCATGTTCAAGAAACCAGTCCGAGATGATTCCAGCTTTATGACATGGCACATTATCCTGCTGAAAGTAGCCATCAGAAGTTGGGTACATTGTGGTCATAAAGGGATGGACATGGTCAGCAACAATACTCAAGTAGGCTGTGGCGTTGTAACGATGCTCAATTGGTACCAAGGGGCCCAAAGAGTGCCAAGAAAATATTCCCCACATCATTACACCACCACCACCAGCCTGAACCGTTGATACAAGGCAGGATGGATCCATGCTTTCATGTTGTTGACGCCAAATTCTGACCCTACCATCCGAATGTCGCAGCAGAAATCGAGACTCATCAGACCAGGCAACGTTTTTCCAATCTTCTATTGTCCAATTTCGATGAGCTTGTGCAAATTGTAGCCTCAGTTTCCTGTTCTTAGCTGAAAGGAGTGGCACCCGGCGTGGTCTTCTGCTGCTGTAGCCTATCTGCCTCAAAGTTCGACGTACTGTGCGTTCAGAGATGCTCTTCTGCCTACCTTGGTTGTAACGAGTGGTTATTTGAGTCACTGTTGCCTTTCTGTCAGCTCGAACCAGTCTGGCCATTCTCCTCTGACCTCTGGCATCAACAAGGCATTTCCGCCCACAGAACTGCCGCTCACTGGATATTTTTCTTTTTCGGACCATTCTCTGTAAACCCTAGAGATGGTTGTGCGTGAAAATCCCAGTAGATCAGCAGTTTCTGAAATACTCAGACCAGCCATTCTGGCACCAACAACCATGCCACGTTCAAAGTCACTCAAATCACCTTTCTTCCCCATACTGATGCTCGGTTTGAACTGCAGGAGATTGTCTTGACCATGTGTACATGCCTAAATGCACTGAGTTGCCGCCATGTGATTGGCTGATTAGAAATTAAGTGTTAACGAACAGTTGGACAGGTGTACCTAATAAAGTGGCCGGTGGGTGTAGATCAAGATGACAGTGCACAATGAACTTCTTCTTGAGTTGAATGGCAAATAAACTAAAAGATGCATTTATCACCAAATGTTGGACTGGAGTATGAAACAGCAGATTGACCTGGAGAAAAGAGCTTAAGTCAAAAATTAATTCATTGACCACACAGTAAGAGTATAAATTGATCAACCTAGGATACGCTTTAGGTTAAATAAGATTTCATTGTTTTGTGGCTCCCTTTAAGAAATTCCTGCCATTTCCATATCATTCAAGAATTACAGCTCTCAGACTTTTGTTGGTTACAGTAAAACCTTCGCGAGCCTTTCGAATGAAAGGTGAAAAGTTTTTTTCAAACATGATAAATTAACAAAATGGTAAATGGCGTGTACTTGTATAGCGCGTTTCTTAAGTCAGATGACTCCCAAAGTGCTTTACACTACAGTACTGGTTACCGGACGACCACTCTACCACCTGAGCCACGGCCGGAACACTGCCAACTCCGGAACATTCCAACATTAAAGAGGCCTTTCCATTAAAAACGTTTTTTCTGAGGTTTCTGTTGAAAAGTTTAGCTCCACAGGTGTTATTACCTTCATAGTGGGTGAGAAAACAGGTCAGTAACTTCTCTTTCAGTTTTAATCTCTCAAACTGCACAGGTGGCGATAACACCCGAGTTCACCCGAGTCCGAATGGCCTGTATCTGTTTCATCACAACTCCTTTGTTCGTTAGATTTCGGCAGCTCCCGCAGTTGAAACCACGCCTAACATGCTGCTCACTAAAAAGCTGTAGCATAACGTAGTAAACAGAAAGACACGACGTCTGACGTTGCCATGCACAGCGGGGAAGGAAACAGTATTCTTTGCTCACATAGGCTAGTTTGTTAGCCAATCAGAGTCCAGCAAATTCAAACAATGAATATGAACGAGCTGCTGACGAAGCAGTCGAAGCAGCCTGACGGAAGGAGCCGGAACTACCCAAATTTTAATGCAGACAGATTGAAAGGTCTGTTAATAAGTGTTTCCTGACGTTTTTTTAGATATAATATGTTTCATATTACTGGTTAATACTTAAGAAATAACCACAAAGTCCTGAAATGCCTCTTTCAGAATAAATATTGATCCTGTGATTCTTTGATTTAAAGCAGTACAAAATAACTTAGCTACTGTTGAGACTTGTCTAAATGGATACTCACCGAAAAACATGTTCAGCTTCATATTAGACATTGCCTTGTAACGAGAAGATTCTGGGTTCAAATCCGGGCTGGGACCTTTCTGCATGGAATTTGCATGTTCTCCTCGTGCATGTGTGGGTTTTCTCCGGGGATTCCGGTTTCCTAGCCTTGAGCTGCAAGATGGATTCTCGCGAGATTTGGAGTTTTCCAAACCCACAAATATCTGTCTTGTACTGTTCCATTGACAACCGTCTATTTCGGTCAAAAAAATGTTCGAACTAATCATTGTGCTTTGGGGCGGGTGTTCAGGTATGATTGGCAGCAAGTGCCAGGCAGACAAAGTAAAACAAATAGGCTGCGCTGGTGAATGTACGCATAAAAGCGGCTATTGAATCGGATTTAGAAGAACTAGAGATGATTTCTTCATTGAAAAATGAGCAAAGGTAAAAACATTTCTTGATGGTAAAGATGTGCTTTGCTTTTCTTAGTGGTATTGATGTGTGTGTTTTTCTCCCAAATGGAGTTGCAAGTGCTTGATTTACTGTGACTGGCTAAAAACAAGTCATCAAAGGCAAGCACTTGCTGGCGTGTCCTCCAATCAGCTTAAAATATTAAACCAGATGTACCTCCCTTTTATTGACGGTTTCAAAAAGAGCAGTTCCAGATGAATGTGTGTCCTCAACTCGACAAGAGGTGGGCTACTGGCAGAGCCAGGTTACCGGTTTCCTCCCACAGTCCAAAAAACATGCAAGAGGTTAATTGGTGACTCCAAATTGTCCCTAGGTGTGAGTGTGCATGTGAATGGTTGTTTGACTATGTGTGGCCCTGTGATGGACTGGCAACCTGTCCAGGGTGTCCCCTGCCCCTCGGCCAAGGACTGCTGGAGATCGGCACCAGCCCCCTGTGACCCTGAAAAGGAAGAAGCAGGTTTAGAAAATGGATGGATGGATGGTTTTTACATGGTTCCTCTTGTAATCTTCTTTTGGAAGCTTTTTGTGTTTCCTCTATCCCTTGTTTCATTCGGAATGCTTTGTTCATTGTTAGTCTGGGTTATTTGCTGTCTTCCTGTTTATTCTTGTGCTTCCCCCTCTTTCATATTGTATTTGTTGCTCTCAGTGTCTTAGTCGCATGCTATTTTAGTTTCTTCTTTCTGTGATCTCTCCATTCCCTCTGATCATCAGATTTACACGGGTTGGATATTAGACTCATCTGTTCCCCATTCAACTGATTAGCTCTTGCTCTGCCTCTCCAGCTGTCACCACTTTAGAAATCCTCCATCCTCTTTTTGAATACGCCTCAGTTTCTTCAGTCAAGTGTCAACACTTACCCTCAGCTGTCCCATGTTTATCCTCAGTGTCTCTAATATCTCCAGTGTCTGTAGGTAACCCTGTTATATTTTATGTTACACCCAGTGCTTAATTTGTAAATCAAAAGTTACCGGAATGCAAATAGTGCTATGAGACCAGAATTCACTGAGGCCAAACTGATACCGGAACGCACACACATACACAACCGTCGGACCAGACCAAGTGCACAGCGGGTGTACATTGTCAAGCAGGTCTAGAGAAAGTGATGATACGCCCAGAAGAAATAAGTTATACTGCCTTTTTGGCACTTTTATGCTGCTGTTATTTATCCCAACTGGCGCCGTTAACGGATCCTAGCAAACAGTTACCGGAACAAACCCTTTCAAAATAAGACAGCTCCCGGATCTTGTTCCGGCAGGATCCGGCTCCAATCAAGCCCTGGTTACACCCAATGTTCTCCTGCACTTGGGTTCTACCACAAACACTCCGCATGACAAAAATACTCTTCAGAACAACTGAATTAACCTTTCAAGTCTTCCTTTATGGGCATTCAAGGAGGTACTGTGGCACAGTCTAGCAACTATCCATTGGTGGGGGCTTTTCCTTTTTAGTACATCAGATTTATGGAGGTCAAAAATTGAATCAGTGGGAAATAAATGGCCCGTTTTATCCCAGAAAAGGGAATATTTGACGTATGGCTAATTGAGAATGGTCATGGATCTTCTAGAAAATGTATTTTTTTCTGCAGTGACCATTTAGTGAGTTTACAAATACGCCACACTCAACACAATCAAACAAAGGTTTAAACTGTATTTGCTGTGATGAGAATATGAGTGATTGTGGGTAACAAAGAATTTGATCTATTAGTTATGTCTGTTCGGTACTTGATCTGTTCTATTATAGCATGGTCCTTGATGGCTGGTATCAGTATGTTTTGTTTGTTGTTGTTTTTTGCATGCCCTGCACTGTGTAATATAGAACACTTTATTACCGGGCGATATTTTTGATATTAACATAAATTTGGCAAATTATGCTGAAAACTCATTAAAACAGGTAGGCTGTGTTTTGCGGAGGGGGTCCTGAAGGTAAAATATGCAGAAGGAGAATCTTAAGGTTTAACAACTGTGAGAGGAGGACAGAGAATTATCCCAAATGTCTGTTAAGGTGCAACAGAAAAAATAAAAGTGGAGCAGTATGCAAAAAAAGAAGATTTCATATTGACACAGACTGCCTAAGTGTGACCAAGAGAAAACTGCAGGGATCCAACGCAGCTCCCATATCTGGAATAAATGAATTTACTTTTCACATGACAGTTGTTTGAATAGAATACATTTTCTCAAGACACTAGTCCTGTAAGGACTCTAGTGTGCACTTAAATAGGCTGCCAGCCAGTGTGCCATATTAAACAATATGCTGATATCCAACAGAAGTAATCCGTAAACATTAAACAAACTCCCATTACTCCAAATATATAGCATATGACACAGGGAAACATCTGCAGATATTTTCTACATTTTTAATGATCAATGTACCTTAATCACACAAATCTAACAGCACATGACTGCTGAATTTGATGTATGATAAAATATAAAACTTAAGACAATTTAACTTGCTCGCTCAAAGACTTATTAGATTTTATAATAAACTTTTAAAGCCTGATACATAAAGTAAAAGTCAGGAAATAACATTTAACTGTTCATTGTATTATGCAATGTAATATATTTTTTGATGTAATAATAACATTAAATTATACTACAACTGGCTTCTACCACTTTTAGTATTAAGATCTTTCTCTAGGGTTCAAGTTGTCTTAACTAGTCTTGCAACTGTTTTCGATGAGCTGTACCTTACAGACCTTACAGATAGTTGTCTAAACTCCAGTCTAATGATCGCAGTCACCTGTGACTGTAGGAAAATAAGTGATAGAATGTGGATTTGAATTTCATAATGAGATGTCATTCTAAGTTTATATAGTATTCTTGTTTATGGCGAGTGTGTCCTGTTAATTGGGTCCTTGTTGGCCATTGTTGGGTCCTTCTCCTCTGGGTCTGTCTAAACATTTGCCTGTCGCTCTGATGAAAATAAAAATATCATATTCAGTGTTCTTGTCCAGGGAGAATGTATGGTAAAATATATAAACAAAAAATAAACAATAAATCTGTTTATTGAAGTCAAGACTGTGGAACGGCACATGTGCAGGAGGAATAGGTCGCACATCTCAAAAGGTAGCATATTTCTACAGAACCCCAGTTCCAGGAGTGGCCGTCTGAGATATGGCTGCAGAAAAGTTATTTAGTACTATTTTAAACATAAATGGGGCAGCTGTAGCCTGAGGGTGAAGGAGGTAGTCTTCTGATCGGGAGGTGAGCAGTTCGATCCATGGCCCCAGCAGGCTATGTGTTTGGGCAAGACACTGAAGCCCAAAACTGTCCCCTACCATACACATGGCAGCTCTCTGCTTCTCAGGGACGGGTCAAATGCAGTAATCAGTTTCCTTGTGTGTAACATACTTGGCCAATAAATTAATAAACTTTTAATAAATCTTTTCCTGTAGTTCTGTTCCTTGGACCATTTATATCTTATACAGATACTTAAAGAACTTTCAACAGACTCAAAAGCAGAATGCAGCTAATTAGGTTCCTAATTTCTAAGAAGTATTATTCTTGTTATGAAGCCGTTATTGTGCCAAATGACCTTATAACTTAGATTTTGCATATTCTGCATGCTGAAGTGCAAGATATACCAAAAAAAAAAATGAAACACTGCTCTTTTGTTTGCTGTTTTTAACATTTGTTAATGTCAAAAATTATTGCAGCTAAAATTTCAAAAAGAAAAATATAGTAGATTAGAAAATATTATTTTTTATTGCATCTGTAATTGACTGTTTATTTAAATTTCCACAAAATCATTATGTACAGGTAATACAAAAAAATAAGTGCATAACATGCTCACCTTGTGAACCTTTATCCCCTTGTGCTTCTCTGCTGGTTTGTAGTAAATCAACTGGTGCATACTAATTCAGGTGTCTGGATCCCCGTGGCAAGAAGAGAAACACTATGGGCGCATGCTTCCACATGCATGAATGTATGTGTGTGGGTGGAAGAGTCATCTGGACCATGCAGATGAGCTGGATCCGGATGCTGCTGCTGGGAAAAAAATCCCTCCTGGAATAACATCAGTACACAAGATATATTTAGACACCATCACCAGGTTCACACTTTATTTAAAAAGTGAAAGTCAAAATTCATCTGATGTTGATGAATTTGGATACATCTTATAAAAGCAACGTTGTATTCAGACACTTCTAAAGATAAAAAATATATAAAAAATAAACAAATAAAATGTCATGTCTAGAAAACCAGAAAACAATAACAAACAGTTATTCTCATAATTTGTTTGAGTTTCATACTCAATAAAACCATACAATCATAAATGTACAACCCTGAAAACACAGTGCAGGTGGTTTGAAGCTTAATGTTTCTCAGAAACACAAGTCCATTAAAGCTGGCAGGGTGAATGTGATGAGAAAAGAATTCCTAATTTACCTTATCTCCTTCCTTGGAGACTGAATGAAATGCCACCCAGGTCCAGATGGTAACCACTCCTGACATTCCACTCATCTGAATTTCAAGCAGATTTGCAAAAGGGGACACAAGTTGCTCTGGGGGGAAAGGGTCGGTTCTGGAAGGAAGAGAAAATGGGACTGACTCAATGAGTGCCACAAAGAAGAGAAACTGCACAAGAGGTCAGTAAAGATGAAATAAATCCCTTTAGCTTGTCCAAAGATACGGTGAAAAGATGGAGGTGAAAAAGATACAAAGGGTAAAAAACAACTTGATTATGACACATCAATACTTTCTTGGAAAAACAGAGTTTCTTAGCATCCATGACCCGTTCTGTTCTTTTCCACATGCTGTTGTCAAGGTTATGGCTGGTTAGATGACACAACAGCAAGACATCCCATGAGATCTATCATGGGGCCATCTGATGGATTCACACTTCAGTTACTCAGTTAAAACAGATTAGAGCTCTAAGTGTGATGGCAGGGGACAAAGTGTTTCACTTGACTGGCCAAAGAAGAAGTGACTGATGAAAAGATGGAGTGATAGAGATGAAGTCAAAGGGAAAATGTTGTTTTCCGTGAAAGTCTTGAACTGTTGGTTTTAGTCAGTCATGAGAGAGTTTTACAAAACAACAATTTACTTTTCACTTCTGTGTCTGTCTGACTTCTGCTGTTCCTTTTTAGGAAAATGAAGGTGAATATTCTACAGTCTGGGTGTCAAAGCATTCAAAGTCATATTTTATCTAAGAAGTTAATGTACTTGTACATTCACGTGGACATGAAGCTCCAGCTAGAACTGTAGAACATCAAGTCTGGCTGGCTGAAGGACACAAAATGGACTAACCATCACATTTATCATTTCTCTGATATTTGGGTCTCAGTAAAACATTCACAAGCATTATAACATTCTTAATAAAACAAGGTACAAATTTGTGGCAAACATTAAAGTTTTTATGTGCTTTCAAACTTCCTGGGTGAGTAGGTGAGTAGCATG
The DNA here is from genome assembly GCA_006937955.1 of Pachypanchax playfairii. Lineage (NCBI taxonomy): Eukaryota > Metazoa > Chordata > Actinopteri > Cyprinodontiformes > Aplocheilidae > Pachypanchax > Pachypanchax playfairii. The sequence continues at coordinate 957,189 of SSNP01000157.1, read as the reverse complement.
GTGAGACAGCATGTGGCTTCCAGAGGAGACATTGGACCATCACTGGATTCAGGGAAGATAAGTAAACACAGCTAGGTATTCAACAGGATCAAGAGGAAAACGGTGAGCATGAGTTATGGTGCGTTCACACCGGCCCAACCATCAACTTCATAAGCGGCAAGTTTATATGTAAAGTCTATGGTGGACGGGTGTCAGACAGACGTCAACGGCTCTGCGGCGCTTTGTGAGCGTTATGAGCGGCAACTTTTCAAGCTTTTCTAGCGTTTCAGGTGTTGACGCTTGAAAAGCTTGAAAAGCTAGAAAAGCTCAAAGTTCCGCTAGCTGAACTTTTGACGTTCATAACGCTCTTGAAGCAGCATGTCAACCAATCAGAGCGTCTCATCGTAGTGACGTAAGACGTCACAGCACGTAGCCGGAAAGAAGCGGGATCAGCCAAAATGGAAGATAAATTAACCTCATCCAAATGTAGCTCCTGGAGCAAATGGTTAAACTCACCAAACTCAGAACGCATCTGAAGAATGGGGTGTATCCACAAATGGCGCTGATGCACCCGACGTCGACGTTGTCTAGATCTATGAAGTAAATAAATCCAAGCCACTGTCTCAATATGATCAGCCATAGCTCCGAACATCCGATAACAAGGGAAGCCCCGCCTTCGCGCTCTTTTTCAGTCAGGCTTTACGAGCTTTAACGCCTATGCGCTCTGACTGGCAGGCGTTATGAGCTTCAACTTCAAACGTCAAATTTGAAGCGTTATCAGCGTTGCTTGACGTTGACAAAGTGGCCGGTGTGAATGCACCATTAGTGTTTCAGGGAGAAAAGGATGTTCCCATTTTCAGAGACGAGGCTTGAGCCTCAGCCATAGGTTAAGTGGTTAGCAGTAGCAGGCAAACACTGTTGAACTTCATGGAGAGTGAAGTCACTGAGGTGGGACGAGACAGAATGGTTAGCCAGGAATCCAATCCAATAAACAATCCAGTAGTCTTCATAAAGCTCAATTCTTCACTCACACACTGACAGAAGGAACAAACAGAAGAGGTGTTGTGTCGTTTTCCAGGTAATCCGATGTGCAGAGGTCTCTGAAGAGGGCTGACGCTTAACATGACGTCAGGGACTGTCCAAGGCAGGTTATTCACTAAGAGGGATAACAGGGTACAGATTGACAGAAAAACAGAGCGTAATTATAGCCTAATCTTGTATTAATAATATAACTCATAAGGGGCGTGGCGACTATATGTAAACCCATTGAGTTCACAAAAAGTCTATAACACAGTATTTTACTTTTATATAGACTTGCATACAATAATTTTTGTTGAAAATGGAGGCAGCAGTGACAAAACAAGTCATTTATCAAACAAAAGAAAAAGAAAAATGAACCATAATTAGAAGTATTAATCAAATAGAATGAATGACGTAAACAACTAGAACACATTTGGAGAGTGCAGAAGTTCTTCAAGCTGCTCATTTCCTCTATAATGGGATCTTGCAGTAATAAAACTATCCTTTAAAAAACCTTTCCTAGTACCAGACAGTGTTTTGGACCCCTTCCAAAATCGGATCAGCTGGTCTGTATGCTGTTTCTAATCCATCCTGAATACTTCATCCAGATCTGTTTATTACATTTTGAGTTTTCTCGTTAACAAACAAATTAATTAATTAACTAACACCAACAAATAAGTAACCTCCTTGGCTGAGATAATCTGTTTACGAGCTGGTGTTCATTTTCAAATCAATCAACAGTGAAATCATGAATCCATGTCAGCTCTATTTCATGATCTCGTCACTTGTGTCGGACGGCACAGAAAGCAAGTTAAAAACCTTTGAGTGCATCTCTGAAAATGAAATGAATGTTGCCTGCAGACCCACTCGAGCTAGGACCAAAGCCATCTCAAAACAACCGTGGTCATTTTTAATTAGTTATTTACACAGAATTCTTGGTTAATTTGTAGCATTGTTAAAGAGCAACTCATCCACAAAACAGCTTTTTTTTGCTTATAAGCTGTATTAATGGGTTTTTATCAATGCAATCATTCAGTTTCTGGGCATTTTTGTACATTTTCATGTAAACTTATTAAATTCTACACATTTCAGTCTCGAAATGTCTTAGTGCTGCCCTCTTAGGGTTGAAGTGTGGTTACTGCAATTGAAATTTGTGATTGGCTGAAAGCGGTACATTTTTCCAATCTTCACATCACAGGCATCGTCTCTAAGACACGCCCCCAGGGGTATTGCTGGGTTTCACTCACGTGACTCGGAAGCCGCGCGAAACTCAAACGGGGGTCAGGAAGTGTTTCACTTGGCCACAACAACACAGCGCAATGTCTGAAAGCGACTATAGTAAGGCTTTAAATGGACTAGCACAGACGCGATATCACGAAAAAATATATCTTCATTTAGGTTATGACCCATATAGTTTAAAAAAATCGGACTTTAAATACAGTCTGGAGGATTTACCCTGTATTGAAGCTATCGACTCTAGTCCTGCATACCTCTTTTTACACAGCAAATCAAATGAAAGCCTTCAAAAGCCTGGAAGCCTACAACTATTTTGTATCAGTTTGGGTCAACGATTTAGGATCCAGAGAAGCTTTAAATGGCTGTCGTCTTGTTTTTGCACGGGTAAGTCGTGAGTTGTGCTACTTTTAATTCGTGATAATAATACTATTGCTAATGCTAATAACGAGTGTGTTTATGTGCTAGTATCTACATGTAAATACCATATTATGCCTTTTTAAATCCAAATTTCTATTAGATTTGTTTGATTTTAAGTAATTTCTCTCTATATATTTCTATAATGTAGTTCAACCATTCACAGAAATCCACAGAACCCCCCCAAAAAACGTGGTTTGTCGCCAGAGGAAAACTTGTTTATCTGCCATTTTTGTAGATGTGTTTCTAAGTAAATGTTCATTAAAACACTAGAACATTTATTAAACCCTTTTATTCAACATTTTAGAAAGCGATCGCTGCAAACTCTAGCATTGTCTGTTTCTGCGCGTCTTGTTTTTAGCTCAAGATAAGTGATCCATTTCTGCCGTCTTCTTTTGGTAAGTTTTTTTAAATTAAGACCTTTGTGGCACATGACTTTCGAGACACGAAAAAAACGTTTGTTTTTCTTCCGATTAGAGCGGTTGCAACAACCATAGACCGCACAGATTTTGGGCATTTTTAAGCCGAATCAGCAGAGTTCAGCAGGGTTCTGTGCAGCGGCGGTTACTTCCTGACCCCCATCTGCATTTGGTGACGTCAACACAACGTCATGTGAAACCCAGCAATAAAACCATCTCTCAGACACACTCGCCCCGATGTCTCGTGCATCTTACCAAAGAGCTGCACATAGTGATTTAAAGCAACTGGCTGAAAACTTCAATTTTACTGCAGTGGTTGTGATTGTGTGAATATGATTTGTGCACGTTATATTCTCATCATGCTCGGGTATTTTTGTTCAGGCATTTGCTCAGGCACCTCTCTGCAACATAGCAGAGTCACACGATATTACTCAAGCTAATCTAAACGTAGTTTTAGCACTCGGGCTACCAACACTGTAGCTCTGCAGCTCCAGCTGCTGCAGGGCGAACTATCAGCTCAAAACGATACAGATCAGGATTGTTCAGCTCCATAGAAGCTGCTTCCTCCATTTTCATCTGTCCCTCTCTGGTGGCTGGCTGTATGTGTCAAGTATTGCCACTCATCCCCAACCCCCCCACATACACTTGTCCCCAAACAACACCTTCTTTACATGCATTTTTCAAATAGACAGTTCTTGCAAGGATGTAATCAGGAGGGAGGGGTGAGTTGCTCTTTAACTAGCTAGCTGTAGCACCTCCCTGTTAGAATGCAACAGGAATTCTGGATAATTCTGATGGAATAATCATATGATGCAAAATTGACACCAGTGTAAAGGTTTATAAAATAACATTCATATTGACTGCTATAAAAATTCTGTTTTCAAGCAATGCTGTTATATTGAAATTGATAAAGGAGGACGACTAGAGAAAGGACACAAACAAGTGCAAACCAATACATTGGTAATGACAAAGATTTCTCAGCATAAATCATTTTTCCTGAAGCATTTGTCTCCTTTCAGGAAGCTATTTCCCTTTGGCAGTTTGTTTCTCAGTACTGACTCTCAAAATAATTCAACATTGACACTCTTCAAATACCACATCAAATCAAAATGAATGAGTCTTTCAAGTGTTATTTGTGTTACAGGTGCATTTGTGGCGTTTTGATTTGAAAACCTGCTTTGATGTTTCGTTAACTCTCAAGTTTAGTGATTGTGTACTTACACCACAACAGGTAAGAGGGACTGACTGACCAACTGCACATGCTCTGCCCATGACGTGCTTCATGTTCCTGAGTGGTTGGCTTTGTGATGGCTTGGGGAAAACTAATCCCACAGCTGTGCATGAGAAGACAAAACTCTGAATTTCTGATATGACACTGTAAAGAAGACCTTCAGTCCTGGCGGTTCCATCCTGTCCATGAAAATGAGTTTTCAGACTTCTCAGCCTCTGACAGTTCGAATAACTGACCCAGATGACCTTGAACGAGGTAGGAGGGTGCTCTGCGGTTAGGAGAATGAAAGATGTGAGTTTTTCTTTCCCCTGCGGACAAAGTCTCAATGAGGTAATAGAATGAAGAATGTAATACATATAATTACAGTATTAGAACATAATTTTAGTATTGGCAAAGACTGTCTATGATGGTAAAAAAGGATCAATTTCATTTTAATGAATACGGAACAAAGGGCAGGTGTGTAATTGCTTGTGGTTAGAGATGTAGACAGCGATAAAATCATGCAAATTTTCTCTTCTCTTCTCGCTATGATTCAGATCAGATGCAATAGATCAAAATAATATTGCAGTGTGTCGGTGTGCCAATTATCTTTTGAAAGAAAGTCTTGCATCAGTGTCTAAAAAAATAGGTACTTCAATAAAAATATGACAAACTGTTATGATATGATATGTTTGTGATATTAAAAGCTTTGATGCCTAAATACACTTGTTATACAGAACACATTTGGCAGAATAAAAAAAATGTTAGCGTTGAGGTGGATGCAACTTGTTTTACATTGGATTAAACTTTATTCTCCCTCTCATTTAGGATCAATTCCAAATCCAAAGGCCTCATTGTGAAATAGTAGCAGAGCAACAGTTTTTTCCTCTCCTTCTCTTTTGTTCTTTCTAAACTGAAGGTAAATCTAAAAGTTCCGTTTCTTCAAGCCTATAGAACAATTCTGGATCATGGATGCTTTGTAAACAAGGTGTCAGGTGTTATTCACAATAAATATATCATGAATAATATCTGACATTAGAACGTGTGCATTAAATCTTTTTTAACTGTTTCCTATGAATCAGAACTTTAAACTTTATACACCTAAAAAGAAAATCTCCCGGGCTGTCGGGCTGTTTGAGCAGGAGGTTCCCTTATGATATAAAAAAAAACGGCTTTAAGCCTGTGAGGATTTACTTTTAATAACAAACTGTACATCACTGATGCACCAAAGTTGTAGCTACTAGTTGTGAAACTCTTGTCTGCTCCCAGTCCCAAACAGAATGTTGTGCCATGCTCTATGAGCATTTATTGTTCAAGCAAATTAATTATTCTTTAGTGAATAATTACTGCTCTTCTGGGACTTTACAGCTTCTATCACTCAAGCAATCACATGCTGGAAAATAAAAAAGAAAGAAACTTTTTCCAAAAGATAAAAGTAGAACCCAAGCTAGATGTTGAGATGAAACTATTTTCTATTGGAAACGTATGTTGCTTTGAGATCAACAAGTGTTTTGACATACAGTGGGGCAAAAAAGTATTTAGTCAGCCACCAATTGTGTAAGTTCTCCCACTTAAAAAGATCAGAGAGGCCTGTAATTTTCATCATAGGTATACCTCAACTATGAGAGACAAAATGAGGAAAAAAAATCCAGAAAATCACATTGTCTGATTTTTAAAGAATTTATTTGCAAATTATGGTGGAAAATAAGTATTTGGTCACCTACAAACAAGTAAGATTTCTGGCTTTCACAGACCTGTAACTTCTTTAAGAGGCTCCTCGGTCCTCCACTCGTTACCTGTATTAATGGCACCTGTGTGAACTCGTTATCAGTATAAAAGACACCTGTCCACAACCTCAAACAGTCACGCTCCAAACTCCACTATGGCCAAGACCAAAGAGCTGTCAAAGGACACCAGAAACAAAATTGTAGACCTTCACCAGGCTGGGAAGACTGAATCTGCAATAGGTAAGCAGCTTGGTGTGAAGAAATCAACTGTGGGAGCAATTATTAGAAAATGGAAGACATACAAGACCACTGATAATCTCCCTCGATCTGGGGCTCCACGCAAGATCTCACCCCGTGGGGTCAAAATGATCACAAGAATGGTGAGCAAAAATCCCAGAACCACACGGAGGGACCAAGTGAATGACCTGCAGAGAGCTGGGACCAAAGTAACAAAGGCTACCATCAGTAACACACTACGCCGCCAGGGACTCAAATCCTGCAGTGCCAGACGTGTCCCCCTGCTGAAGCCAGGACACGTCCAGGCCCGTCTGCGGTTTGCTAGAGAGCATTTGGATGATCCAGAAGAGGATTGGGAGAACATCATATGGTCAGATGAAACCAAAATAGAACTTTTTGGTAGAAACTCAACTTGTCGTGTTTGGAGGGGAAAGAATGCTGAGTTGGATCCAAAGAACACCATACCTACTGTAAAGCATGGGGGTGGAAACATCATGCTTTGGGGCTGTTTTTCTGCAAGGGGACCAGGACGACTGATCCGTGTAAAGGAAAGAATGAATGGGGCCATGTATCGTAAGATTTTGAGTGAAAACCTCCTTCCATCAGCAAGGGCATTGAAAATGAGACGTGGCTGGGTCTTTCAGCATGACAATGATCCCAAACACACCGCCCGGGCAACGAAGGAGTGGCTTCGTAAGAAGCATTTCAAGGTCCTGGAGTGGCCTAGCCAGTCTCCAGATCTCAACCCCATAGAAAATCTCTGGAGGGAGTTGAAAGTCCGTGTTGTCCAGCGTCAGCCCCAAAACATCACTGCTCTAGAGGAGATCTGCATGGAGGAATGGGCCAAAATACCAGCAACAGTGTGTGAAAACCTTGTGAAGACTTACAGAAAACGTTTGACCTCTGTCATTGCCAACAAAGGCTATATAACAAAGTATTGAGATTAACTTTTGTTATTGACCAAATACTTATTTTCCACCATAATTTGCAAATAAATTCTTTAAAAATCAGACAATGTGATTTTCTGGATTTTTTTTCCTAATTTTGTCTCTCATAGTTGAGGTATACCTATGATGAAAATTACAGGCCTCTCTGATCTTTTTAAGTGGGAGAACTTACACAATTGGTGGCTGACTAAATACTTTTTTGCCCCACTGTAATTATGATGCAGTGAAACAGAAGCACAAACATGGAAAACTGATGGAACGTGCCCAATAAGTTAAACTGAAGGCAAAAACTGAAAGTAAATACTAAACGACCACACAATCAAACAACTAACCAATAGTAAAATATTTTGTCAATGCAATCCAAAATATACCACATAACGTATCTACAGTTGGTTTAGTTGGCATTTTAAGCACTTATTGGATCACCTGAATATTAGATTAAGTCATTTTAGAAATTTAGAGATTAGAGTTTATTGTCATTGCATGTTGGCTGAATGTTAGGATTTTTCTCAAGCCCTTAATCTGTTCTCTGCTGCACTGATGTAGCTGTGCAGTATCAAAAGACGATAAAGCAGAGCTGATTAAGAAGTGAAGTTATGAAGAAAAATAAAACCGACATAAAATATTGACTGGATGAGACACAGGTCTTACACTGTCTGATAAAAATTGAAAAGCAAACAAGAAAATATGTAAAATAAGTCACGTAATAAATGAGTTAGATAAACAAACGGGGAGTCTGCAGTACAAATCAATTTCCCAGTAATGAAATAAAAACATGAATACACACCCAGGTGCAGGTGGATGGAGAAGAAAAATTAAGATGCAAACTGATGGAATGATGCAAAAACTGAATGCTGACTGACACTCAGGTGTCCATCATTGTGACATCACTACTGAAGTCAACATTATTCATCAAATACCTAACTTAGAAAAAATTAACTCCTTGACTATGAGGTGTCTCATCTGTCACCTTGTGCTGTCTGATTATACAAATGTCATGTGGAATGCAGATCAGTTCATTCTTAAGACTTCTCACCATCACATTAATTGTCATTAGAAAAAGAATTCTGTGTATATATCAGCTATTAAGGAAGTATAATTAACTATAATGTGTTATTGATTGACAAAACAACCCGTAAGAGCGACATATCACCTTGTAAGTGACCAGGTGTTTGTGCACATGAATGCAGAGTGATCGATCAATGTGCTGCAGTGGGCATGAGCGAGTCTGAGTTCCTGCTTTGAGATCTCTGTTATCCGGTGATGTGTTCTCCCTCTCACAAGCTGGGGCTCCTTCTCATGGGTTTTCGAAGGTCAGGTTATGAAATTACAGTTGAAACTCAGCTATGGAGCCCTTGAAAAACAAGAGACTCATAAAGATTAATGACATAATATCAGCAGGAGTGAAGATAAATGAATACTGTGTGTGTATAAGTCACCATCCTCATTACTAGTAACATCGAGAGCAACTTTGCAGTTGAAAAGTAAAAACAGATGGGAAAAAAGAGAGGCAGAAAATATTAGTTTCATCTGAGCCACGTGGATACCCTTTGCAAGTGAAGACAGAGCCAGAGCAACGACACTAATTCAGATAATGATTCTGATGCAAGGGAACATACAACAGAGGTGAGGACGGCATGGGCATGAAGGAATCGGACAGCCAAGAGCTCAGGAGCCCAGGAGGAGAGACGATGTCAGGGTAAATCGGAGGAGAAGGTGGATAGAGATTAGATGCCAGAGGGATGAGGAGGGTGAGAGAAGACGGTTATTTGTGGGGTATCAAAGAAGAATTTGTGTGAGTGAATGTGAAAATGTGTTCTTGGACTTTTTTAGCTCTATTACCAAAGTATAGTAGATGGAGTTTTATACCACCTCCCAATGGCTGTTGGAGACTTACGCATATAAAAAAAATGTCTGATTTGGGTCATGATGCACCCTATTTGTTTTTTATAATATGGCTAGGATATGAATGAGGGGCTAGGGATGCCCTCCCAGAAATTGCTTTCTGAATTTACTTATGCATAGGTAGGTGGCAGGGGGATGCAGCACAGATGGGATGCTGAGTGCTGTTAACTGAAAAAGGAATAGAAAAAGGAGGGTGTGTGTGTGTTGTGTTGTGTGTGTGTGTGTGTGTGTGTGTGTGTGAGTGGGGGGGGCACATTGGCTCCGAGGGGAGATGGAGATGGCTGTGCAGAGAGATGGTGGTGGGAGTTGCACAGACAGTAAAATAACCAGCTACAGATCACACACCGGGAATGTGCATCAGACATGACTGTGTTTATCTTTGAAGAAACGCTGGGATATAGTCAGGAAAACTACCTATTTTAACACGTGGGGTCGAAAAAAAAGGCAAGAAGAGTGGGAAGAAGGGTGTGCGGGGGTTTGGGGGGGGGACAAGGCTTTAAAAGAGACGGACTGGAAAAAGAAAGCAGCTAAAGGAAACACCAAGGCAGGTAAGAAAAAAAAGGCTAAACTGTAAAGATAGATCTGCATTTAGTTCTTTGATCAAATGTATCTGTCAGTACTTACAGGAACAGGGAGAAAAAGACAGGTGCTGATAAGTATGTTACTCTGTAGCTCAACACATATCTTTAGAGGTAAGTGAAGAAAGATTTCATGCTTTACAGCATCATAAAGGAAAAGATAGTAAAATAAACAAACAAAATAATAATTAAGCGTAACTGACCTGTGTAAACAAGCTAAATGTCCTATTAAAAATTCAGGACTCTGTAACTCTCAATTTGGCCATGAAGAAAACAAATCAATTGTGTTGATGTGTGCAGAGTCATTTAGCAGCTTTTGCAGGGTGCAACTTGTCAGCATAATGTTTGCTTTGGGAATGGCAGGAACATGCATGAAGGATTTGCATAATTCCTGAACGAACATGAGACGACTCAATTCTATTAGCAGAGATGAGATTAATCTGTAGGAGAGCTGGAGGGAGAGAGAGAGAGAGAGAGAAGAAGACAAGAAGGACTCTTTGGAGAGTTGGTGGCATGATTAGTTGTCGGGGAGGTGTTGTGAATAAACCATGAGCTGCTGGTGGCCACATAAATCAGCGTGCCACCATATAACATTATTTCATGCAAGGAATCTACACAAAAAATATGTAGGTGGACTTACATTGTCATCTAGACACCTTCTGTAATTGAGTTAGTAAATGCATTTGCATGCAAATGAGTTTGTGACAATAAAATGGAGCACCTGTTTATTTATCATCAGGAGCGGCGAGGAAAAGATCAATACATGATTTTTTTCTAAGTATCAGAGCAGCGGAATTGCACTATTTTATAAGCTCAGAGAATGAAAATGGCTTTGGTGCAGCAGATTTCCCCCGAGGTCTGTGATCACATTCAATGTAGTGCTGCCATCCTTAGGCGATTCTGTCGCTATCCAATAATATGTGACTGCAGAAGAGAAAGAACTTTTTTATGATCTGGCCTTTGCATTTGTCCAAACAGAGTTCTTGACCTCTCCCAGCGGATCACAATGGCTGTCCAGCTGCAGGAGCTTCTGATCTTCTGCCTGATCGTCACACAGGGGTGAGGAACCTGCGCTGGAAAACACACACCTACAGGATTTTTATCATATATATATAACTTTAAAAACAGCATTATACAATGCAGTGAGATTCATGATCCCCCACCACCTCCCTTTTTTATTGTCTCATTCCTCTTTCTTTTGTCAGTGGCTGTACATTCCCTGGCAACCATTGGGGGGAATGGAACGACTCCCTTCTTCAGCCCACAATTCAGAGACTCATGAAAGGATACAATCGTTATCTCAGGCCTAATTTCAATGGTACTCAGTGGTCAAAGTAATTATTTTTGTATGTCTTCTGTATGAAAATTTATGCAATTTTGTGTTTCTGGTTAACAGAAGGTCCAGTGGAAATTGGAATGAGTCTCGATATTGCCAGTATAGATGCCATCTCCGAAATTAATATGGTAAACCACTTTCACTTCTCTGTTTTACATTGAAAATGCAGTTTGGGGAAAAATATATAACCAAATGTTTTATTCAGGACTACACTGCCACAATCTTCCTTCGCCAGCGTTGGCGTGACTCCAGGCTGGTTTTTCCTGGAAATGAGAGCGTGAGTGTGGACGGACGCTTGGTATCCTTGCTGTGGATCCCAGACACCTTCATCCCAGACTCCAAACGGTCCTTCCTTCATGATGTGACGGTGGAAAATCGACTGATTCGCATCTTCAGCAATGGGACTGTTCTCTACGCTCTTCGGTACAGTTTTCTTCCTGTTGACTTCCTGATTTGATCTCAGTCAACCATAAATGGGCCTCAGGTTGATGATTCAATCATCTATGCATCATCCATCAGTCATTTCAGGGTGTGGCTTTCTGCATGTCCTATTCTCCCTTCAGCACTTTTGATTCGTCTTGTTGTAGCTTGATTTCAAATGTGTCTTGACATCTGGTCTATCTTTTCATCTGGCCCAGAATTTTATTTTGACCTGAAAGCATATTTGAGGAGATAAAGGGCAGATTTCTTTTCATTCTGCCTGAATAAAGACAAACACGTTGATTCGTGACTGTCAGTGTTGATGGTGGCAACTCAGTTAGGAATGAGTCAGGAAGCTGCTGTTATTTTCAAACAAGAAAAAAAACAAACTTCTATGATCTCTAGACTGAAAGAATTTCACTGAATTCTAATTCTAAAAAGTAGGGAATTTAAATATAACATAAAAAATGTTTGAAGAAATTTGGAAAGATGCTAACTGACCTTTCGCTGGCCCTGACCCCAAAACGGCAATTGACCAATCACACAACTGTAACTATGTGAGAAGGTCAGACAAACATTAATGCCAAACAAAATGGTAAAGTGGTGCACCCACATCTACTAACTACTAACTAGATGTCAGGGGGAGCTCAATGCTCAGGAGCGTCCTGAGAGTTGGCGCGGTCCACCCGCAGATGATCATGTGCCGGCTCAGGATGGCTTGTTTGGTTTACCATGGTAAATGTCCTGTATTTGTATAGCACTTTTCTAGTCATTCTGACCACTCAAAGCGCTTTCACACTACAAGGTTTTGCATTTACCCATTCACACAACCTGATATGTAAACCAGGGGGACAGGGTAGGGGCTAACACTCACAAAACCCGATACGCAGATCGAGGGGCAACATGGGGTTCAGTGTCTTGCCTAATGACACTTCGACATGTGGCGGTGGAAGCCAGGATCGATCCACCAACCTTCAGGTTGGAGGATGACCACTCTAATCACTGAGCCACAGCTGCCCCATGTTAACTGCACTCCTGAGTCTTTTACTTTTAACTTCCCAAAACAAGAAAATGTAGAGATAAAAGCAAACAAACAGTTACATTGAAAAAACTGGAAAAGCACTCTGAGAGAACAGACCTCAGCTAAGTACCTTAGCTCTGCAGCTGGACTATTTATTATGGTGTTACATCCACATATACTGAAGACAGCCTTATTGCCCAAAGTTGAAAAATACCCAGAGTCTAATCACTTGTTCCTTGATCCCTTCTGAATATTTCCTGCAAATAATATGAAAATTTGTCCACAACTTTTTGAGTTATGTTGATAACAGACAAACAGACTAACCAATGCTAGCAAAAACATTACCTGCATGCCGATGGTAATTATGAGTTGCATCAAAAACAATTCATGAACTGTTAGTGGCAGAAATATCCAAGAAGTCAATATTTGTGTGTTTAAGGTATATGAAATTTTACAAGGTAAAAATTACTCTCTACTTCCACTTATAAAGAAAAAAATTAGTTTGGCTGTACACACTCTGCACTGTGAGTGGATATAAGAGAAGACTTTAAGTTATTTAGTAGTGAGAGACACAATGGATGAACAATAATAGCTTTGTTTTGACTTCGAAACTTCAAAGCTTAAAATTTAAACAGGAAAAATGAAAAACCATAAAAGATCTCAACATGCCAGTTCATGTAAACTTTAAGTGACCTGTTTAAATTTTTAAGTATGTTTTAACTGTGAATTGTGTCTGAGTTACAGAGCACAAAAAGGGCTGAGTTTGTTTTGTCTAAAATCTATTGATGTATATGTGGGCAACTGTGTGCAAATTCCAATTACGTCATTCAGTTTACTACAACTAAAAGTCAGAGAAAAGTACTTTATATCAAGCTGCATTCATTTTGACACTGGTTTTACAAAGGCAGTGGGGGAAGAAGCAAGTTAATGAATTGTGACATTAACAAGCAAATAGTTATAAAGAGTCATCAGACTCAGTCATCAGTCTTTATTCTGCATCTCATGCTAAAATGTGTTGTTCATACATCAAATAAGAATATTGTGGTCCATTGATTCTCAGGGTCCCCCTCTGAATTGCCACCTTAATGTGGTGGAGGGGTTTAAATACCCCCATGATCTTGGAGGCTATGTTTTCTGGAGCATAAGCCCCTGGTAGGGTCTCCCATGGGAAACTGTCCTCAGGTTAGGACTCAGATTAAGAGCAGGTCAAGTACGTTGATTATACAGAACCATGGCAAGCAGAAAACCTCACCCAGAGGACAGCAAGGCCATCCACCTGGAGCCAGGCCTCGGGGTGCTCATCAGCGAGTCTTGACTCCTGGGGCTCAGCTGAAAATAAGGCTACAGGAAGGGTTTCCACGTGGAGTCAAAATACGCTTGGAGGAAGATCAAGGTTGGGTGCATAGAGAGCCAGGTGTGAGGCAAAGGTGGGTGCCTATGCTGCAGGAGTATGTAACCCAAGGTCCACTTCTACAGGCTATCCAGTCCTTGTACAGTCCTTGTTTGTGGTGTTCAACAACAGGGATCTCAAGGCAAAGCTGTGGCAAGGAGGAGATTCGGTTCCAGAACCACAGGATTTAATCTCTGCTTCTTGCAGATTTGGTTCTGTTGGTGTATTTGAGTCATGACCTTCAGTGTGCATTGAAACGATTCGCAGCAGAGTGTGTAACAGCTGAGATGAGAGTCCGCTCCTGAAAATCTGAGGCTATTGTTTCTTAACTGGAAAAAGGTAGAATGATCCCTTCAGGTTGGCAGTGACTCGTTACCTCAAGTAGAGGAGTTCTAGGTGCCTTGTTCATGACTGATGGCAAGATGAAGGACATAGACCAGTGGATTGGGGCTTCATTCTCAGTGATGAGGGAGTTTTTTTGATCTGTTGTAGTGAAGAAGCAGCTGAGCTGAAAGGCAAAGCTCTTGATTTACTGGTCTGTTTATGGTCTGACCCTAATGTATGGAGATCTGGATCCTGATAGAAGGAACAAGATCCCAGATACAAGCAGTTGAAATTAGTTTTCTCAGTAGGGTGGCCTGGCTGAGCCTTACATAATCTGAGAACCTTCGTCATCCAGGGAGAGTTTGAAGTAGAGCCGCTGCTCCTTTGTATCAAAAGGAGCCAGCTGAGGAGGTTCAGGCATCTGGTTAGGATATCTCCTGGTTGCCTCCTCATGTAGGTTTTCTGGGCATATCACACTGGGAGGAGAACTCCAGGCAGACCCTGGGAACATCTGGGGATCTGCAAGAAGTTAACTGAAGAGTGTTGCTAGGGTGAGGAATATCTAGGATTTCCCTCTGAACCCGTTGTCCCGTGACCCTACTATGAATAAATGGAAGAAGATGGAAGGGTGATGATTCTCAGGGGAGTTGAGTGTTTTATCTTCATTAATGATTAGATGCATTGTGATACATCAAATGTTTGAGTTCAAACAGTTGCTAATGTTCTTACTTTAAAAATCCAACAGCATCACTGCTACAATTGCCTGCAACATGGATCTGACCAAATATCCCATGGACAAACAGGTGTGCACCCTGCAGCTGGAGAGCTGTGAGTACTTCGTGTGAGCCTCATCAACCCATAAATCATCTTCCTCTCATTATTTGTGTCACCATGTTCACCATTACCAATGTAATCATTATTGTAGTGAATAAAAAATGTGTCAGCAAGCCAGCTGGAATTTGTAAAACCTAATAAATGTGTCTTGTCAGGGGGTTACAACATCCAGGATGTGGTGTTTTACTGGACCAGAGGAAATGATTCAGTGAAGGGGTTGGACACACTGCGGCTGGCTCAGTACAGCGTGGAGAGCTACTATACATCAGTGTCACAGGCTGTATACGAAACAGGTACCTTATGGAGTCAGGTGATGTATAAAAAATATATCTTGTAGAACAAAAATTCAATGAATCAGGTTTATCTGTTAAGGTAGCTGGGTCGTTTTTATGCTGCTTCACAGGGCAATACCCCAAGCTGGTTCTGCATTTTTCCCTGCGCAGAAATGTCTTGTTCTTTATCTTGGAGACATATGTTCCTTCCATTCTGCTCGTTGTTCTCTCTTGGGTCTCTTTCTGGATCAGCCAGTCCTCCGTTCCAGCTCGAACCTGCATCGGTCAGTAATTAAACTTTTGACACTTTGACCCTGATACACCAGTCAGAACCTCTGAGACACAAATTTATTTTCAACTCTGAATCATTGAGTGAGAGGCTGGTTCACCACTTCATCACAGTGCCTATTTCTTACTAAATAATTCACCATTTTTCTGTCTTGTGTTAAATGTGTGTAAGGATTTTCTCACCCATGTCTATTTAGGTTCCCAGAATTTATAGCTGCATGTCTCTTGGGGAGTATCTCTTTAAGTTTGGCACATCAAACACATTTGCTCACACTGTGATGTTCCTGTTCAGTCTTGATTAAACAACCACAGACTTAGTGCTCAAAAAAGGTTTGGACTTTTCCAAAATTAGAAATACTTCCTCAAAAAATTTTCAATCGTAAAAATGCAAAAACCTTGAACATGGCCTCAACTTTCTCTTTTTTTTCTGAATGGCCTGAAACTGTTCTTTGTTTATTTATCCAGATGTTTAGGAAGTATACACATATAGACCTCCATCTGTTAGCAGTTTTACTTTTTTAAAACAAGATCTTTTTGTGGGCAATTTTTCAAAAAATCCCAAATCGTACAAATTCTAGCTTTATGGACCCCCCCCCCATCTCTGATTAAAGCTTTGTTTTGTTAGCTTGCTGATTGATGTCTTTCACATCTGGTTTTCAAAATTTTGGTGATTTTATCATTCTTGGCAGATTTCTTGGAGCATCTTTTCCTTTAAATGTTGTGATAAATAAGTAATCCTCTGTGAATTATTTAAAGTGTTCATATTTTTTGTGAAGTCAGTTAACTTTGTCCTTGAAAAGTACTTTGTCCCTGACCTGTCTTCACTGTGTTCACTTGTAGGGTGTTACAGTCCTCCTGGTCTTTCCTGACAGCTGTGCATATCCTGACATTGGAGAACACATTTTTTTGAATTCATTTTGTGGAAATCTGGCAGATATCAATTTTTAATTAAAGGCTACAATCTAATGTTAAACAACTATGATAAGCTGCAGTGTAATCTCAGACCTGGTCCTCACAACCTCACTGCCACAACTTACATCAGTTCTATGTTTTCCTTCTTCATCATGCATGAATCAAAAAACTGAAGTAGCTCCTTGGCAGATGATCAAGTTTAAAAGAAATCTGTTAATAATCAACAAAATCAGTTCAGCAGTGAAGAAGCAGATAAATGCCTAAAATATAAGTTAAAAAAAGACATTTAACTATTTTACAGTAGGTTTGACGCCAGCTTGAATAATTCTACTCTTAACTTCAACACTACACTCTCAGAAATATAACATTTTTGTTCCTACTGGTAAATTGTTTTAAAATGCTCCCTCAAAAGTACAATATTGGTCTTTAAAAGGCCAGAAATGCCCCTTTGAGTGTTCAAATTGATATAAAGTACAAATTTGTACCATTTCAACTGCACCTGCAACCCTGGCCAAGGCTGGTTAATCTCAATTTTATTAAGTTTCATCAATCATCTTCAATATTATGTTTCAGAATGTTGGTTTTAGACTTCAAAACGTTGCATAATTTTACTGTTTTTTAAAGACCAATATTGTACTTTTGAAGGAAAATTTTAAAACAATTGACCTATGGTACAAAAATGTTCTTGTTTCATACCTCTATTTCTGAGAGTGTAATACATACCTCTAAGGAACATTTTCTTATTTCTGATTGTTCATAAAACCAATCAGTAAGCAATCACTCTACCGAATAGAAGGATCCTGCTTTTTTAAGTCCAATGCAGCTTTGTTTTTCATTATTTAAGCAAAAGAGATTGTCAAACACTTAAAAAATAAAAAACTTATCTCAAAATACGGACAAGAAAAAGCAAATAAGAGACACTGGAACAAGGGATGACAGAAATATCTTCAGTCATCTTCAAGTTGATCGCTAACACTCTGATCTCATTCTCAGGAGTGACAACAGTTCTGACAATGACCACCCTGATGATGGGGGCCCGCACATCCCTCCCCAATGCCAACTGCTTCATAAAGGCCATAGATGTTTACTTGGGCATCTGTTTCACCTTCATCTTCGGTGCACTGCTGGAATATGCCTGTGCTCATTTTTACACCATGCAGCACCAAACCATAGAGGATTTACACAGGGTGGGATACGTGCACACAATCAGCATGAAGATGCATAAATACCATATTAGACTATAGTAACAGAGTAATTATTGATCTGTTTTCTTTTTTTACATGTTTATTAGGAGCTTCTGAGGGAGTTCTGTGAGTCAAACGGAAATGGTTCAATCCCGATCATCAGTTCCAGCCAACCGAACCAGTCAGTGGAAGTTGGCTCAACTTCTGATGAGCCAGCAGAGGAGCCAGCAAAGAGTGACATTAAGGACCACGTTGCAACAAGGGAGAAAGTGCAGAGTCAGGGCTGTGGTTTATCGTCCGTGAAAGATGCGTCCCGCAGAGCAGCATCTGTCTTCACTGTGGAAAATCCACACAACATTGACCGCCATGCCCGCACCGTTTTTCCCACAGCTTTCCTCGTTGTCAATATTCTATACTGGCTGTATTATCTCTTTCTCTGAGTGCTCTAAATTCAAGCTGCGGAATAGTTCATCTCACCAACCCTGAAGCTATTCCACCTCCCCATTTTAGCTTTGGAACCAGTCAGCAGCAGCTGGATCTGATCCCATCTGAGGAAACCTTTTGTAAAACACAGGTTAGAAGAATATGAGGTGTTCAGAAGCATTTAGGACTAAGTTCTTTATTGAATGATGCTAGTGATCATGTATATCTGGATGGTTTTCAACGTATTAGCATGTGGCATTGGTAATGAACAAACCACTTAACCCAGTGAAGACAAGTAGATACATTCTTATCGGGCTGCCTGATAACAATCGACTGTGCTGCTTTGAAATGCCTTCATTAAAGCAGTACTGAATAACTTCTCCACAGTCGTGTCTCAGACAGCCGTTGCTCAAACTGGTGTTCTGCAGAAATATGCTCCCTGTTGAGATGTGCTACACACTTGTGCCGTTCCACAGTCTTGACTTCAATAAACAGATTTATCGTTTATTTTTGTTTCTATGTTTTTCCATAAATACATGTTACCTATCAAATAAATTATCCTAGGACAGGAACATTAACTATGATGTTATTTTTACTTTCTTTGCATCGTCAGAGCGACAGGCAAATGTTTGGACACACCCAGAGGAGAAGGACCCAACAATGGCCGACAAGGACTCAGAGGGCTTTTATATAGAAAATATCTGAGAAGGACCATAAAAATGCACTTAAACAATTAACAGGACACACTCGCCATAAAGAAGAATACTGTATAAACTTCTAATGACATTTCATGATGAAATAAGATGTCATTTTGTATGATGGTGACATTTTTCTTCAGGGCAGCATAAATCACCAGAACACCACTTCCTGCAGAGACCCGAATTATAGAGGTTATTTAATCTATTGTAAAGCCATTGGAGGGTCCAGAGTGTCTAATATGAAGATGAACATGTTTTTTGGTGAGTATCCACTTAAACAAGTTTCAGAATTTTAGCTTAAAGTTTTAAAAGTTATTCAGTACTGTTTTGAAAGACTTATATGGTCGTGCTTTTTTCTTGCTTTGGCTGTAATATACTGTTTGTATGAGATAATATGATACAATGTGCTATTAAATTAAGATCAACTGTTTTTCTGCAGAGATTCAGTATTTATTTTGCTTGAAATGATTCCTGATGGACAGTTATTCAACAATAAGATGCAAATTTATTGGTTTTTCATCAAGGTAAAGTGCAAAAGTCGACAAAAAGTTCAGCAGAGAGGCTTTTCAAAAGGACAAATAGAGATTTCCTTAATTAAAATGTATTGATTAGTATCACTGAATAGCACCACTGTGTTAGTAATTAATTAAATTCGATTCTGTTAGACTTTCTGCCAAATTGAGTCAAGTAAAGTCAAGAGGAGTCTGTTTAAAGAAAATTTTCAGTACAGCTACGTATGTCCTGAGTGGGGAAGCTAATGAATACAGTAAATAAGGACAAGGCAGTATCCTCTGAAAAATCTGAATACTTATATTTGAAAAAGTGATGTGCATAAGTTTTAGACACTCCTTAAGTTTAGAAAGCTGATTGTTACAGAGCTACTGATCTAAAATGATGGTAGTGAATAAAAACTGTATTACATTACAAAAACAGAGAACAGTAGTCAAGGTTCAATATATACAAAGAGGAAAATAAAAACATAAAACTGCATAAAAAGATACATCATCCCCCATAACACCTCACATTACACAGGTTTCTTTTCTGGTCGACACACAGTCTGCACATTTTAAGTCTGCTTTCATCTTGCTTGTCTTGTTTTTCTCCTACAGACTTCTTCCGTTTCCTCCTGAAGCCAATACACATACTTTAGATACAGAGACAAACAATCCTAGTGATTCAAGTGGCCCTTTACGAGAAGGACCCTGGAGGCTAAATATTCAGTGACAGTGTACCGCCACCTAGTGGTTGAATCTTTTCTTACAGTTTGTCCTCGGCATTCTGACATGGTGGTAGGTCTGAACATCAGGAGGTAATTTATCCTTTTAAAAAAGGTGAAAACAAATTACACACTGATGTTTATTTACTTTGGTCCTTTTCATTAAACAAAATTTAGGTTCCTTTCTTTGATTCCCATTCCTGCAGAAACACAAGATCAGGAAGAAAATATGAAAAATAATTTCAAGTAATCCAACAGAAATGTATATGAAAAGCAATATGTTTTAAATACTTTGTAAAACTGTAACGCAATAGAGAACAACATAAGTAATACTGTGGAAATCTAAATAGAAATGTGAAGAAATCAGATTTCATTCATTTGGAATAGGTTTGACATCAGATGCCTGTCCTGACACAACCCTCTGCATTTATCCAGAAAGGAAGACATAAGAAAGATACTGGCTTGTTCCCCCCTTAGGCTGAATTTAAGTAGACATAGTTATATAATTCTACTTGCTAAGTAGAAATATGAAACTCTTTGATAAACTGGCTAAATAATTTAGAGCTTGGAAAAAGATTTTTTTGTTTAAAGTGATAAATCAATCTTTTACACATCTTTATAAAACTGCATACTGTCTAAACTCTGATGTATTGTTCCATTTTAATTTGTGCTTTTGCCTTTTATTGTATTTTTTTTAACATTGTTGTTTTACTTGCTTTGTTTTGTTATAAGGTGAACTTGAATGCTTTCAAAGGCAATTATAAATTAAATGCCATATTATCATGAGTTTTTGTGGAAATGATATGAACAATTAATATATTTTTCTTGTTAAAAAGTTTTTACAACCTCAGTTTGAAGATAAGCAGATTAGCTCTGACCAGACAGACATGCTAATGACTAATCCCAGCAAAGCTGAGACCAGAGTGGATTTCTGCCGTCTTAAAACAATTCCAATCTCAAAACAGTTGAAACCATATGCAAACATTGTGTAAACCTTTACATTACATGGTTATTTTAGCAAAATATTGCAAAAACATTGTCTTGCTACAGATAACTAAAATATCTTATAAATTCCACTGTAAAAATAAAAATAAAATGCCATTAATGTGTAATGAGATATATTTACAACTGTGTGAAGGTTTGTAATATAGTGCCTGTATGACGCATTCTGACATTATTGAGATTTGTGGCAAGTCTTGTAAAGACTAGTTTGCTAAGAACTAATATATATTTAAGCGATATTTTTGATAAAATAAAATAAAATAATCGATCAACTTTTCCACAGATGTCCAATTTAAAATATCTACTATAACTTTGTGGGTTTATTTGTACCCTGCAGCATTTGATGTGTAGTGTTAGCCAGACCAATCAGATCCTCCTGCATTATGTTCAAATGCAGAAGGGTCTGACATCAAAGCCGCACCCGATCATTTCCACCTCAAATTTTAGGATGGACCAATTACATATTACCTTTGTTGTGCGTCATCCTGAAAACACGGAACTAGTGTTTTCCACCCAGAGCACAACATTCAACATGGCGGACTTGGCTGTGGATGAAGTGTTTACTTCTGCGCCTTCTTCGGTTTTGCTTGGGGCGGTCAAATACGTGAACCGAGTGTGCAATGACACCTTGTATTCACAAGTTTTTGACACAAAAGCGACAGCTGTCATTAATATTTGTCTTTTCTCCTCCATTAAACATATGCTCAATAGCTACCATTACGGCTCCGCTCGCTAAACCTTTTATTTTTGTTCCGCCTCGTGTGTATCCGCTTTAGCATCACATATGTTGCGTTACTTCCGGGTTTCTGTGATTGGTTCTCTCTCAACTGGCTAAGCCCGCCATCGAAATTGAGAGACAGTGGTTCAGCTCCAGGCCCTCGCGTCTTTGTAAAGTATTCTGTCAAAGACTTGGGCCTGGTTGATCAAGTAAGTGTAGTGGCAGAATTTGCATTGATAATAATTACAGAACATATGGTGTAAATGTACATACTTCACACATGCTTGTATAAATTACATCACATGATAAGATCTGGTGCTGTGATTCAGTTAAACCCACTGTGAAGACTGAAAAGGAAAATATCTTCAAGGTGACAGAATGGGGAGGTGTGTGTGTGTGTGTGGGTGGGGGGGGACTGTGATCATCGTCACCTTGGCTTTCTGCATCACGGTTCCAGTGGATGATGCATAAACAGATGGCGGTCTCTTCCTCAGCTCTGCAGCGCAGTTCACCGGTATAGACTCACTGTAGATGTTCTGGATCTTTTTACTGGACACCTGCGAAGAGATTTGATTAAAACTATAAATATATAAAAAGTGAATGCTGACTGAGAATTATCTTTCTACATCACAAAATAAATTTACTTTAACTGGTGGTTTAGCCTCATTCGGTGCCCCCAGCGCGCCACCTGCCAGGCTCTTCTTCAGGTTTTCTTTGACCTCGGTTAGTCGGATCTCCAGGTCCACCCTTTCAGCTTCTTTTGCTCGACAGGCTTCCTCCAGCTCAAACAAGCGCTTGTTCAGGAAGCTCTTCCTCCTATCTGCTCCACAAAAACACAGTTAAAAATCATTTAGTAAGAAATAATATTAAATGTTGAAAGTTTATGCTTTCATTCACTCATTTAAAGGGACTGTATCATGCTATTTTACAATTTTCAACGTCTGGAATCGGCACATATATGATAAAACTTTACTGTTTGAGTTGTATTCACTGCATTTGTCCTGAAATATAACTTATATTCTCGAGTTATTCTGTGACCAGGAAGTAAAAACGCTCGGTTTACCTAAAACCCCGCCTCCCAACTGTGAGTGCGATTGGGCTGTTTAGAAACACTAAATAAACATCTGTAACTCTCACAGCCAAATGCACATTTTCGACGAGAAATTTTTAGAATGAAATACAACAAAATGGAGGTGCTAATTTGTCAGAGGACGCTCAGTGGTGAGGAGTGTCTGGAGGGAAGGACGGTCCACTCGCGACTGGATGCGATCCAACCAGGGAGATAACACCAAGACTGAGATCGGACGAGTGAAGTCAGACAGGTCGTAGGCGAGGAGCGGGTTTCTGGAGGCAGCGACCGTAGTCGCTGACTGTGAGACCAGCAGCTAAGAACGAGGCGGACAGAGAGAGAGAGAGATCGACCGGGAAAGGTCTGAGGCTGGATTAATGAGGTGGATAAACTGCAGCACGGAGGCTAACAGGAGCTCGTGGCAAACGGGACGTATGACTGAGCGCTGTCAGGGTGAGTGACTGTGTCTTTTATCCGGTGGTGGGACGGGCTGCGGTGACGTGGAGCTCATCTGTAAAGCTGGATTCATACAGATATGTGATTAGCAGGGTCGAGTTGATAAATCTTTATTAGCAGCTCATGCTAATAAAGAGCAGCAGGTGGCTGAAGTGTGGGAACTCTGGGCTGTAGATTAGACATCTGCCGGGATGAGATCTGACAAATTGTTTCGGACTCTCGCAGCTCGCCTCGTACCTACTACAGGGGCAGCAGGGATTGGTCAGGAACTTCCTGATACGACACTGTGACGTAAACGGGCTCAATTCAGCCGTTTTACATGAGAGAGTAAAGCAGCTGCTCAGAGCGCAGGTTTCAGCAGGATTACTCGAGAATGCACGAATTAAGCCAAAAACCACTCTGGAGGTCTTTTAAATAAAGAAATAGCATCACAACATGGTTAAAAGCTCCAAAAAGTTGATTTTTCATGATACAGGACCTTTAAATAATAAATCATAATTAAAGTTCAGAATAGGGTTTTTAAAAAGTAAATTACCATTACACAAAACCTCAACTCATTATCTCTGCAATTATGAGAAATAATTAACTTTTGGAAGTCCCTCATTTTTCAAAAGTTAAATCCTATTGCATAAAATATGCAACAAATAACGTCATATTTGAATAGGCAATAAAATACCTCTTGTAAGCTTTTCACCATAAAAGATTTCCTTTATTTTTGAAGAATAATAAAGTAAAATGTTCAAGGGAATAATAAACTGCATGGAGATCTCCCTCCCTCAGTAGCATATTATGAACAGCTCCAGGAAACTAACTAATAAAACAGTGCAGACATTTTCATAACCACGTTGTTGGTTTTAATAATAATACTTGTATTTCTCCCTGGGGGGGAATTCTCCTTTCACATGGCCTTCAAAAATAAAGGTCAGAAAGCAGGATCAGTCATCTGGAGCACCAGGGTAGCTATGTGAGGATGCTCTTCCTGGACTTCAGCTCAGCTTTCAACCACATCATCCCGGAGATCCTGGTCCAGAAACTGTCCCACCTGGTTCTCTCTTTCCCCACTTGCCTGTGGGTCAAAGACTTTCTGACTGACCGCCCGCAGTCTGTCAGACTCGGCCCTCACCTGTCCAGCACCATCACACTCAGCACAGGTTCTCCACAAGGGTGTGTCTTGAGCCCCCTCCTGTTCACGCTCTACACATCCGACTGCTCCCCGACCCATCTCTCAAACACCATCATAAAGTTTGTGGATGACACCACGGTGGTCGGACTCATCTCAGGAGGGGATGAGTCTGACTACAGAGATGAGGTCAACAGACTGACTGTGTGGTGCTCTGCCAACAACCTTCAGCTGAACATCACAAAAACAAAAGAACTCATCCTGGACTTCAGGAGGGGCGGAGAGGACCTGGCCCCTCTCTACATCCACGGCGACTGTGTGGAGAGGGTCCACTCCATCAGGTTCCTGGGCGTGCAGGTCTCTGATGATCTCTCCTGGTCTGCAAACACCATAGTGGTGGTGAAGAAGGCTCAGCAGCGCCTCCACTTCCTGAGAGTGCTCAGGAGAAACAACCTGGAGGAGAGGCTGCTGGTCACCTTCTACAGAGCCGCCATAGAGAGCATCCTGACGTACTGCATCACAGCGTGGTACGCGGGGTGCTCAGTGGCCGACAGGAAGGCCCTGCAGAGAGTGATCAACACAGCCCAGAGGATCACTGGCTGCTCTCTGCCCAGCCTGGAGGACATCGCCAACTCTCGCTACCTCAGCAGAGCTGGTAACATCATCAAGGACTCCTCCCACCCCAGTAACTCTGTCTTCAACCTGTTACCGTCAGGAAGACGGTACAGGTCACACAAAACCAGGACTAACAGACTCAGAGATAGCTTCTTTCCAAAAGCTATCTCTGTAGTGAACAATAACAACAAAACCAGATAAAATCAGCCCACAAAATTTCACACATTACTGATCATATTGATCAACGTGCAATAAAGTGTATATATTGTCATTTATTAGTACCCTTTGTTGTTTTTACTTATACTTGATTGTTTTTGATTGTTTTGATTGTTTTACATTTTTGCACCAAGTGAGAAGCGCTTAAATTTCGTTGTACACTGTACAAGGACAATAAAGGCTATTCTATTCTATTCTATTCTATTCTATTCTATTCTATTCTATTCTATTCTATTCTATTCTATTCTATTCTATTCAATACATTATTTATTTAACCTGCACATTTTTAGTCAAATAATCGCTGTTCCAGTTCAAATACAATAAAAATAACAATTAGAAAGTTCCTGAAGTAACTCTGAGGGCCTGTCACTGTGTGCGTTACTGAGAAACCCTCAGCCAATTAGAAAGCTGCGTTCTTCAGACACAGGTCGGTCAACAAATGTGAACTATCATGGTTATGTGGCTTTCTGAGTTCCCAAGGTAACAGAATTCACAAAAAACCCACAGCTTTCATGTCATTCCAACCATTATCTGCTCATTTCAAATTGTTCTATAACATATTGAAGCAACTTTTAATTGTCACTAACTGTATTATCATGGCTCAATTTCCTGAAGGGTACCTTCCTGAGGGATTAATAAAGTATTCCTTATCTTATCTTAAAGAGGCCCTTCCATTAAAAATGGTTTTTCTGAGGTTTCTGTTGAATATTTTAGCTCCACAGGTGTTCTTACCTTCATAGTGGGTGTGACAACAGGTCAACAACTTCTCTTTCAGTTTTCATCTCTCAAACTACGCAGGTGGCGATAAAACCCGAGTTCTCCCGAGTTTGAACAGCCTGTATCTGTTTTCTCACAACTCCTTTGTTCATTAGTATTCGGCAGCTCCCGCAGTTGAAACCACACCTAGCATGCTGCTGCTAAAAGCTGTAGCATAACGTAGCAAACGGGAAGCGACAACGTCTGATGTGCAGCGGGGCAGGAAACAGTATTCTTTGCTCTCATAGGCTAGTTTGTTAGCCAATCAGAGTCCAGCAAATTCAAATAATGAATATGAACGAGCTGCTGACGAAGCAGACTGACTGAAGGAGCCGGAACCACCCGAATTTTAATGCAGACAGATTGAAAGGTCTGTTAATAAGTGTTTCCTGACATTTTTTAGATATAAAATGTTTCATATTACTGGTTAATACTTAAGAAACAACCACAAAGTCCTGAAATTTGTATGAAATTGCCTCTTTAAATACAATTCACTATCAAACACACCCAGTGAAATCACAGCAGAAACTGTGTTCACATGTGATCCATTGAATTTAATTTATCAGGTTGGTTAAAAGACGTATCTTATCATGTGTACATGAAATTTTGTGCAACTATTGTAATAGAATACATTTAAAGGTCCTGTATCCGTCTGCTTTCAATGTCTGGGAAATGCACATATATGATAAATATTACCTTTGGGGTTATATATATATTCATATAACTTATACAACTTATATTACCTTTAAAACCCCTATTACATATAATTCATCTCTGAAATCCTTACAATGCCCACTACACTCCCATATTACTTTCACTCTTTTTTCATTGTTTTTCGTCATATTTGCAGCACCTATCAGCTCTCATACAAGCTTTGTGTCAGGACAATGAAGCTTTCTGATTGGCTCCGAGTTTCTCACTCAATCAAACCACAGTGGCAGACCCCTTAAAGTTACTTTTAAAACTTTGTAGTTATTTTTCTTCTTTTTCTTTTTTGTTTTTAGAAATCAGGTTTTTCTTCAGAACACAATGACATTTTTATGGCATTATTTCAGCCTCCGTTTATCCACGTTGTTTTTAGGTGAGCTGTTCACTTGGGTTTTATTTTAGATTTCTTTGATTCTAATAATAAGCACATTTTGTGCAGCATTCTTTATATGTGGTTTAGTTTTTCTCCATTTACCTGAAGCCATCTTCAGATCTTCCTTCATCTCTCTCTTCTCCTGTCGCAGTGTCACTAGTGTTCTCCTAATTCCTTCCCTCTCCTGTTCCAGCTCCTCTTTTTCTTTGAGGTAACTCTTTGCGTCTTCTTCTGCTCGTGTTTTCCCATACTTTCCATACTGGTTGGCATCTGGGTGGGGGCAAAGGTGAAGGGTCAAACATGCAGGGTTGTAGAAAGAAGACCAACACTTTCTAATTCCTAGTGTGCAATGAGTAAAACAACTCACACAACAACTCACAACAGCACTACAATGCCTTTTTAGTGTGGTTAACACAAAGACTTTTTAAGGAGAAGAACAATTATATGGTGCATGGAGAAAAAACAAACATACAGATCAAAGGTGGGACAGCGGCTCTAATGTCCAATAAATCTCAACCAAAAACAGCCAGTCTCTTTGAAGCACTGGAACATGACCATACTGAAGAAACTCAGTAGAGATTAGCAGCACCCATACGACTGTCTACAGATCAGAACACTAACGTCCTCAACTTAGAAAGCAAATCCAACCCTGATGCCAAAAAATGTATGTCCATTATTAGAACCACAGCTGTTATGGCCACGATGTGTAGCACTGACATAACAATAATGCACAATATAAATTAAGATTCAAAATAAAATGTTTCACTTGATCTTATTCATGTGCACTTTAAACAATAATAAATTATTTAAATAAAAATAACCCTAACTTGTAGAAGGCCCAAAAAGGCTGCTGCCTAAACAGTGTTGGTTATTTAATTACAGTTTATTTATAAAGTGTATGTGTGGAGTTCTTCTTACATGACACCTGCTGTCATGTAAAAAGAACTACAAGTTGATCAACACCATATTATTTTTTTATTATCTAAAAGAAATTAAACTAACTAATAAAAACTGCAATCCCATAAGCTAAGGAATATAAGTAAAATAACAACAACAAAACAATAATAATAATAATTCCAGAAGAGGAATAACTAAAAGAAGTATTTGTGTAGTTGCAGCTTGTAATCTGATGACGCTGAAGAGGTCATCAGGATAAAAATCACAACCTTGCAGAAACCAAATTACTCTTAAAACTATTAGTTAATCGCATATGAATCAATCTAGGAGATACTGTCACTTGTCTTATCACAGATAATAGCTGTACTGTTCATCAGAGGACACACAATCCAGTGGTTAACATGATTAACGGCACACTCTCATCTCAGAGGTAAGTCATACAACCTCACTCCAGTGTTCAGTCAATCTGACCATGTTATCAGAGGATGTAGACTACTAATAACAAATGTTTTGCTCTATTGGTTTATGAAACAAAAGTAGGGGAATGAACTCACTTGAGCCTGTTCGCTTGAGGGAAACTAAAGGCTTGGTTTTATCACAGTCACTGCTTGAGAAACCCGAGCGTCGCTTCCCATTATTCCCAGGATGCTGCTTGTGGTTTTCCCTTGACTGGGTGGAGTGGAGAAGATATGAGTGGGGGTTGTGGAGTGCAGGCAATATTATTTTCTGTAATAAACTCATAATCAGATTTACTGGCAAATCTGTGTTTTTTGCAATATGAGATGAATGATGTAAGTCACTAAGGTTAAAAGAGTCTGAAGAGTTTTTTAACCTCTCTGTCACTGGTCTGTGTGTGTATGTGTGTGTGTGTCTGTGTATGTTTTTATGTGTTTTCCTCTTGCCTGAAAAAAGGCGTGTCTATTTATTTGAACACTGTGGAATGTTTCTCACATGGATCCTCCAATGTGTTCACATCACAGCTAAAGCATTGCACATTTGGCTCAACTAAACTTTAAAAAATATGCACAAGCATCTCAGCATGTGTGTTCCACCTGCATGTCTTCATTAGGGACCTCGTCGTATGTTCTGGAATCTGCTGAGTTACCGCTGGAGGAGGTGGCCCACCTTGGATCAGAGAAAGAGAGAGAGTGGAGAAAAATAAACCTGTATGAGGTCAAAACATCACCACCTACTGCTGACCTTGTGTAAATATCCCAGACCCAACCCCATCTCACTCACAGGAAAGAATTCCGTGCAGCATCACAAATGTTAGCGATGGTTTCCACGTCAACGTAGTCATAATGCAGAGATTCCGGGTCTGTCGCTGAGCCTGTTTCTGCCAGAAGGACCCCAAGCCAGCGTCCAAGCTCCTCAGAGCTGCTGGCCTAAAGAAGATATGAGACAAAATTTTCTTTATGTGAGTTTAAATACATTCATTGATGTCTTAATTCCTCTAGGGGAAAGTGCAGCAAAGACTTTAAATTAAAACACACCAAATTAAAAACTCATTTTCTCCCTATAAAGGCTCAATATTTGCTTTTCTTTAACTTCAGTTTGGTCTCCACCTTAGAAAAACATCTCGATCGCTCTTAGACAGATTATTGTTTCACTAGTTTGTTTGAATTCTTTAGAGCTTTTAAAGTAACACCATCTGTCTGATGTAGGCTGAGATGACACTGATGAGAAAGATGAGTGTGAATCAAAGCTTAACAAGCATTATCTTTTGTAAAAAGGCTTTTCTAAAATGCCCTACTCAGCAAGTTAGGTCACATAACTGGGTGTATGTGTCCTTAGAAACTAATCTTTTAACGTGATAAACATTTGTTTTTTATTCAAAAAATAAAGTATCAGTGCAACTGTACTAAGAAGATGAGAAGTATTTTACCTCGAGAGCAGCCACCTCTGTGCTGTTCCGGAGAATGCGAAAGGCAAAGGGATGTTTGGGTCCAATACCAGGAACCACCTCGCAGCCATTCAGAGGGAGAGAAGGAAGGGATGTCCGTGGGTCCCCCCTGTCATGGTAGAAGTGCATGGAGCCTCTCTGGAGACAACACCACATTTCCTGCCACACCTGGTTCACCAGAACTGACAGGTAGCCTATACAAGATCAAGTGGGAAAAGAAGAAAACCATGTCTAACAACCTGGGAAAGTTGAAGAGTAAAAAGGATGTGAGGTGTTACCTTGTCGGGGGTCAGTAAAGGGTGTTCGAGGATCCTCAGACCGAGAGGCCTTCTTCTTAGAGAAGCTGATCATACGTGTGATCTTACGGCCTGCAGCAAAGGCTCCTCGTTTCACCTTAACTGCAATAAAAATACAGAATTGATCTAAAATTATTTGCATGTATTCAACTGTTTTATAAATATGCACATGCTGTCATTGATCAACAATAATTAGGTCATGCTATTATTTTTCACTCCCACATTCATTCCGCCTCTGTATACAGCCACGGAAAAACCTGCAACAAGTCAATTATTGTTAAAATGATGAAAAACATTTTTGTTCTGTAAAACATGTGATTTTGTCTTTTTTTTGCAAAGCACACAAGTTGAAATCATGAAGAAACCATCTTTCAAATAACAGTATGGGGGGTTTAAAACCATAAACTTTGTATTTAAATCTGGGAACTTTCAGAGGAGTATAGGAGCCACTTCATAATCTCGGGTGGGGGATTCAACATCTGATTTGGATATCAATTTTCAGTCAATCAGCAGCACATTCAAGTGGTAATGCATGGCTTCTTAACCAGTTTTTCAGCCAATAAAGCAACTTAAGGGTATGTGTTGAATGAAGATGGACAGGAAGAATTAATTGCAAAAGGGCCAAATTGTGGCTGTCACAACACTTTTGGGGATATTTGTTAAAGAACACGGATAGTTCCAATCTTTCCAATAGTTCTGATTCAGAAGAAACGAGAGTGACTACAATCTGTTGGACTTGTGGCAGAGGAGCTGGAACTTAATATATCAGAAGCTATTTTTAAAGTAACATTTGAAGTTGACAAATAAAAGGAAATAGCAAAGATCTGTAACTTTGACAGTAAAGACAATGGAAAAAGAAAAAAAAATTCTCAACATGGAACACAGTCATACAGCTGTAATTTTCTCCAGTGTTACTACGGATGGATTCTTTAACAGCAGGAAAACAATAGCAGAAAACCTTGAAGCTAACAGACGTACTTCGGAGATGATTACATCAATCAAAATACCTCCAACCAAAAGAAAGTACGCCAAACCTCATACATGATCAAAATTTCTCATGTGGTGAGTTTGTCTATTTACACCACCTAAACATTACATTGTTGTTAGATATGGACAATTTGTCCCGGTCTTATGCCTAAACTAAATGACAGCTGGATTTTAACTGCAACCTCGGCCAAAGTGGAAGTTGTTTACGTATCCTGCATGCTCACAGATAGTTTTGCACACACCCAGTCGAGTCACATGTTCTGCCCATATAGCGCCCATGAGGCGATACATGACTGAGCCAACACAGACTGACTGAGTATACCTACCTTGATCTCTCCAAGGCTCCACAGATTTACCATGATCTTAAGGAAGTTTTTAATAAACACAAAGCCATATGTCTGATAGTCCATATGTCTAAAGTCAAGAAGTGTGAATTTCACCTGTTTACGTTCTTATTCCTTGGTTTTGTCATTTCTCCCAATCAGATAAAGATGATTAATCAAAAGTCTCTGTAATCAGTAACTAACCTAAATCCAAAGATCACAATTACAGTACAACGATTCCTGTGGTTTGATGATTTCTAAAGATGGTTTATCCATAATTATAGTACTCAATGTTGTAACCCATCAGGTACTCACATCCTAAAGGAAGCCCTTTGTCTGGTCCATTCATGTGGATAAAGCCATCCTTAAACTCAAAAAACTGTTAACATCTGTCCCCATTATCCAAGCTCCAGACTCAGGTCGCCAGTTTGTTATTAAGGTTGATGCATCTGACACAGGTCTGGGAGGAGTCCTTCTCCCAGTTCAGTTTTAAAGACAATAAGCACCATCCTTGATTTTTTTCTTCCATAGAATCTCATATTCTGAAAGGAACAAATTAATTGGAGCTATTAGCATTTAAGCTGGCCTTAGAGGAATGGAGTCACTGCCTGTAGGGGGCAGAAACAACCATTCCAAGTCTGAACTTATCGCAACTCCTTTCAGGCCAAGTGGGCTCTATTTTTTATTTTTTTTTTTGGATTGTTTAGACTTTTCACTTTCTCACAGAAGAGAATCAGATAATACACCAGGTGCCCTACCTGGGATCCATTGCCAAAACCAGCAGTGCTTGAGCACTGAGCAGTACTGCTTCAGAACGAAAAGATGCTGAAACCATCCTCCTGAATAAGGTCCGACTGGGGATCACTCACCTTTCAGTAGAGAAAGTGGTCTTAAGCAGCCATGATGTTCAACCCTCTTTTTGACACCAGTCCTTCTCGTTGTCTTTTGTTCCACAACAATCTCCAATCACCTTCTGTCGTGATAATAAACAACTCTGTCATCCAGTGCAAAGACCCAAGACCCTGTTCTTTATCCAACAATGCTTCTGGAGGCCTTCCATACCCAAGGATGTTAAGAAGTTCATACAGCGAGTGCCTACTTGACCTGCACTCAATTTATGGCATCTCATCGACCCCCAGCTGGATACCTTAGACCTTTACCCATCCCTCATTGGCCTTGGTCCCAAATAGCCTTGTATTATATAACTGGTTTGCCCATATCTCATGGTTCCACAGTCATTCCCACTGTTGCAGATCTTTTTTTCCTAAAATGACTCACCTCATTCCCCTCAAGAAACTCCCAACTGCCAAGGAACTGAGTGACCCTTTAGCCAAAGAGGTCTTCATAGTTCATGGCCTACCAGCTGACATCATATGAGATCAAGGACCTCAGTTCATCTCTTGGTTTTGGAGCGAGTCTTTTAAACATCTCAACATCAACATCAGTTAGACAGATGGTCAGACAGAGTGGAAAACAATTAGGTTGAGACCAAACTTTGGGCCTTGTGCCTCCAAGAACCTGTGGCCTGGTCTAATCATATTGTATGGGTTGGGTATGCCTTATATGCTTCTCTCTGGTACTACAGGTATGTTACCTTTCTAATTAGTCTATGATTATCAACCTCCACTATTATCAGTTCAGGAAAGTAAAGCCAACATTCCATCTGCCTATGCCCCTGAACTATGATACATGTGGATTTGGTTTAAAGCCCTGACTGCAATCCTTAGGACCTCCTTGTTAGGTGGTCAACAGGCGGCAGATGCCTGCATCCTACTACCAGGTAGGCTCTGGTTATCCATCAAGGACCTCCCTCTGCACATTGACAATCACAAGCTGTCTCCTTAATTTGTTGGTCCTTGTCACATCTGCAAAACTATTAACCCTGTTGCTATCAAATTAAAGCTCCCCAATGCTCTCTATGTCCCCCCATTTTTTCATGTTTCTAAGGTCAAGCCTGCACTCACCTCGTGCCCTCCTCCAGACCCCATGAGGCAGAAGCCTCCTCCATTACCTAGTGGATCTGGAAGGGCACAGCTCCTGGGTTCCAGCTTCCCACATCTTGGACCCAACCATGTTACAATGTTTCCACCGGTACCACTCTGAGCAACCTGGGGGTCCATGAATAACCATCTCTGTAGGAGGGGGTAGTGTCATGGAACAACAATAATCATGTCATGATGTTACTTTTCACTCCATATTCATTACAGCTCTCCCTGTCTGTCACCTATTAATCAATCTCAAGCTCCACACCTGCCACAGTTCCAGTTTAGACATGCCTTGCATCATCACCTGATTGTTCAAGAGTTGTTTCTCATCAGTCCAGTGCCTTATTGTCAAGTGTTTTTTAATTGGCCAAGTGTCTTTTTTATATCATAGTGTACCGATCTCCTTCTGCCTCGACCAAGTCCCAGCTTGCTTCTTACCTGAGCCTTTGCCTTGGACTTTAGATTACTGTATACTGGACTACTTGCTTCACCCGACCACAGATTTGCCTGCTACCAATCGCACCTGGAAATGAAGGAAATCTTTGCTCACAGAGGTACTAACCAACACCTGTTAACTCACTGAAATTTGGATTACAGATAATTGGACTGAAAATTGAAATGGATCACAGACTGTTTGATAACCCTCTGCCTTGTTCTGTTGCAGCCATGTTCATACTAACATTGTTTCTCTCTCTGTTCTCCTCAGCCAATTTTGAACTGAAAGACCAAAATAACATACCTGTTTTCATCCAAGCCACTCCCATCAATACTCAAATAACTCCCAAGGCAAACTCAAAGAGTCAAGCTACCTGCACAGACAGCTTCTCAGAGATCAGTAACGTCTGGGTCACAGTTTACAACAAGACTGTGTCAAGCCAGTTCCAAACAGGATCATCCGTTTTATGTTTTCAATGAAAATAAATCTGTTAAAACATCCCTCTGTTATAATTCTGTATGACTGAGCCCATCTACTAAAAAACCCAATGAACATGCACATAGTTTAATAAAACATAACCTTTCCATCTTTATTTCAGAGCTTTTTATTCCATGCATATTCAAAAAAGTGTGAATTTTTCCATGTCTAGTATTCATGTCAATTGAGAAATGTTGAAAACAATCCCATCATGAACATGCAGCTGAATGTAACATGGGAGGGGCAGCTCTTGAACTAATATTTTTAGTTGTACAGATTTCTCACCATTCTCTCTGCTGTTCTCCCCTGCTGAAACGCCCACGCTGTCTGAATCAGATGTGTTCCTCTCAGCAGATAACCTCTACAGAGGAAAAACACAATCGCATGTTCAGACTTTCACTGGGAGACTCCAGATCCCAAACAATGGGTCGCTCTGTCTGCTGGTTTCATAGACCTGATTGCAATGGCCTTTGAAGAACAAAAAGCTAAAAAATGACAATTAAAAACAATTCTCAAATCACTGGTTATATCATAACCATAAAAACATGACATATTCAATGAACAATGTATCTTTAATTTTTTTTCTTTATTTGACTCTATTTTATGTTTCTTTGTAAGAAGCCTTCTGAGTTTATGTTTAAAAAATCCTGGGTAAGCTTCAGAGGATGTTGGAGCACTGACTCACTGCTACCCCTGTCATTGTTGCCTTAACACCCAATTATACAACACATCTCCCCTTCCTTCTGCAAAGGCATCTTGGAGTGCTACATTAAGTCGACAAATTCTTCAGGAAAATTGATGGTGACAGTACAATTGCTACTTATGTCACACTTTCCTCACCTCAGCTGTGAAATTACACCTTAGAAATAAAAAACAAATAACAAGGTGAGCATCTTCACAACTATACTTACCTTGTCAAGTTCGTTTTTTCTCAAAATGATGGGAGACACTGCTTCCTCTGGTCCTGCGCTTTGATTGCTCACATCTTTGACAACCTGTGGGGACATTTGACATCACAGTAGATTTAAATGTCCCTTCAGCAATGAAAATAAGCTGAATAATCTTAGATAGAAAAACAAAGTGAGATTTACGGTTAGCCATCTGTTAGCTTGCTCCTTGCTCTGCACTGCGAGCACCAGTGCATCTCCACTGGGTAAGGTGAACCTTAGCTCATGATGCTTCCTCTTGCTGTCTTTAGGAACATAAATCACAGTGCATTGGGGTAACAGAACATCAACATAGGGAGACGCATCCTTGGAACTCTTGTAGCACTGCAAAGAAGAAGGTTAATAGTTGAATGTCATATTTTTGATCTTTTTATAGTCAATTTCTACTGTATGTAGAGATTATAAATGCCTGTAAAGTCAAAGTTAAAGGCGATACATAGAGAATTTCTCACCTGTAGTCTGTTGTCTCGTATAACTGTGAGCTGTTTGGCCCACTGGCCAAAGCGTTTCTTGCGCAGCAGGAAGGCACAGATCCGACAGTCTCTTGCAGGAGGCATGGAGCTCTCATCTGAGGGCCACTGATGGGTGAGTCGGACTCCAGGGCTTCTCTCTTCTTCATCCTCTTCGTAGGACTCATAGGAGCTGCTCAGTGCATCAGAGTCATTGTCTAATGAAGCCATAAGATGCATGATACAAAAGGTTTTGTTAGCTTTGAAAGAAGAAGGACAAGTGCAAAAGCTTATGAAAATCCTAGCATGCTGCTCTCACATGAGTTTTTGCGGTGTGAGTTTATGCAGGTAGTTGGGTAGTGGTTTTCAGTCTCCTCATAGCCATCTTCTATAGAATTAGGAGGACTGGGCCTTCCTAGAAATAGAATAAATGCTCATTATACCTTCTGTTCCTTCATGTATTTAAATCTGCTTTGTAATTATGTTTGGAACAAACCTCCATTCAACTATATTTTGAGCATTTGAAGTGCTGACTTAGAGGTTTTACAGAAAACTGACACAAAGGTCACCAAGTTCATCTGAGGTGGAAGCTCACTGACCTCGAGTGATTATGTACTCAGGCATAATGCCAGGACCAAGAGGAACTGCCTCCTCGTAGTACTCCTCGGGAGGAGGTGTCGTAGGCAGGGGGGGAGGGGAGTCTGCAGAGCTCTGTGAAGGAGGGGGAGACATAAACAAAAACAAATTCTTAGGGGTTTTTCCCCCCATTGCCAAAACTTTCTTTCATAGCCAAAAAGTTACAGAACATAAACCTATACATAAAACGATTTCCATAAGCCATATGGGTGGGGCACTTAGTTTTCTAACACTGTGAAAGTGGGAAAACCCCATGGAACATGATCTCTATGTTTTTCATTGCCGTTTCCCCATAAGTGAAGACAAAGCAATGAGAGCAATTCAAATATTAAATTAAATAATTATTAATTCAACATCAAAGACCAAGAGCTGAAGAAATATTTAACAACATTCATCTTATATCTACTTGCCTGCTTTAAAGAGTCAGTTTGTGTGTTCTTGTCTTCTTTAAGATCACCTGTAACATCTTTCAAGTCTCCAAGCTCACAATCTAGAAAAACAAATTAAATAAATTACCAACTTTTCACTTGAGAAAAGCATTCAGTTTATTATAAATGTGATCATTTAACATTTTCATCTTCAAACGCACCAAATGTCTCAAATAGAGACTCCACAAAACTCGTCCCATTTCTGTACACTGATGAGTTCATGTAGATGTAATCTGGCCTTGGTTCTGTGGGACACATTGAGAAAAATAAAGTAACAACAACACTAATAATATTTATAGATTCTTATCAAACATGCAACTACATACATAGTTCAGCATTAATGTTGCCTTCATTGATGTGATATGTCAGCCCTGTCTATTTTTTAAGTTTTTTTTAATGTCTTTATGAATAGTAAATAAGATGTATGAAATGCTTTGAGTTACATTTTAGCTATGAGCTAATGTCCTTCAGTCTGTTGAAGAGTGACCTAAAATATTACAAAATGCTAAGAAGTGGTTTAGACTTTTAATTGAAAGAGTTTACATTCTTTCATTGCTTAAGGGACGTGTTTTTTAAATTTGTTCATAGATTTAATGTTAAACAAGTTTTCAGAAATTAGAAACAGGTTTAAATTGTCATTTAAGCAGACATTCAATTGTTTTAAGAAATTATGGTAAAAAGGGAAACACCTACTAAAAACACAACAAATAAAATAAATACATTTGCCCAAACTACTATTCCCTCAGCTTTTGTGTGCGTGTGCTCTCTTCTTTCTCTCTGACCTGACGGCTGGATCTGCTGTAAGAGGTTCCTCACAGATGTCTTCTTCTCCTGGGCAGAGGAGCTGAGGATTTCTTGATCCA
The DNA here is from genome assembly GCA_006937955.1 of Pachypanchax playfairii. Taxonomy (NCBI): domain Eukaryota; kingdom Metazoa; phylum Chordata; class Actinopteri; order Cyprinodontiformes; family Aplocheilidae; genus Pachypanchax; species Pachypanchax playfairii. The sequence continues at coordinate 919,539 of SSNP01000157.1, read as the reverse complement.
GCATCTTCAGCAGCACACCCAGCTCGCTCACTAGCAGCTCCATGGCTACACAAGGAAGGGCAGCAAAAGGTCACATTGGCTATAGCTCTGGTTTATAAGCAGAGAAGGCAAAGGTCAGAATATAAGTCTAAACAAACCCACGATGGTTGTCTAAGAGACTTACTGCTCTTCTGCCTTTTATTTTGTTATTTCATATCACAGATTGTTAATTCCCATCTATCTCTGAGTCTCTCCATCTTTAGTCCAATCATCCAGAATCATCTAGAAGAAACACGGTGGCATATTGCTAATTAACCCTGAATGTGGATAGAAATGTTCGATTAAACAAACAGCTGAGATGGTTTTAAGCAGGGCTTATGTTGTAGATAGCACTTTGAAAAGAAAACAGATTATTTCTAACTAGACTGACAAGCTAATGGCTATTTGGAGCAGGACAGGACCTGCTGCTTTCTTAAAAAACTTCAAATATCATGAAAGTTCATGCAAACATTATTTTCTAAAACTTGATATAACGATCAGTTTCACATTACACAGTCAGTTACACAGAAATCTGTGGTTATTTGTAATAACAGATAGCTGCAGTGCTTCAAATGCAGTCTGTAGCACTTTCTGCAGGAATATCCCAACAATTCTGTTGAAACAACCATGCAATGTGAAACAGAGCCATCAAATTGTTATTGCTTTGATTGTTACTGCTGCCATTAACTGTTTCTCTGTTTAACTTTCCATAGACATGACGACTGGCCAAAATACATCTGTGTTTGTCTGTGTCTCTTTCCTGTCAGCTCAGACCCCAGTCGGCTAAGGCAGAAGGCCGCCCATCCTGAGCCGGGTTCTGCTAGAGGTTTCTGCTTGTTAAAAGGGAGTCGTTCCTTTCCACTGTCCCCAATTGTGCTTGCTCAGGATGGGGGATTGTGCTGAAATAACAATTCAGCCCAATCGGCTGGTTCCTTAGATAGAAAATGTTTTATTATTAATTGGTTGATTTTTCTGTGAAGTGCCTTGAAATGACTTTGTCATGAACTGGCGTTTATAAATAAATAAACTTGAAACTTGAACTGGTGCTGGTATTAGGTTTTCTAAAAATCTTTAAATGAACCTCTATAAATGTTCGATTAGGGTCATTTTAGGGCACCAGCAACTCACTTTAGTCTTTGACTTGCTCAAACTAGCCATTAGCTTGTTAATCTGGTCATAACTATTATCTATTTCTCCAAACTGAGGCGGTTCAAAGAGCTATCTACAATAGCTAAGATAGTAATTGTTCCATGTTTCACCAGAACATCACTTAAAACAATCTAACCACCCTTTAAAGGGAAAAAGCTCCTTTTGCAATTATTTTTGCTTAAACACCGATGGGCACAATCACAACTTTCACACATATGCAACAAAAGAGAAGCATAAATTAATCACACTTCTGGGAGTCTGTGCATGTTTTGGCAGAAACATGAGATCACTATTTGAAAAGGTAAGCAGATATAGCTAATGGAAGGACTGGTATGAGAAGAAAATTTGAAGAACCACTTTACAAAGCACAGAGCAAACCAGCAAAGCAAATATTTCTTCCTGGGAACCTGATCTCTAACAGTTGGGAAGTTTAAGTCATGGATACTTGTAAAACACAAGCTGGCTAAAATAGGATTTACCAGGATTCTCCTGGTTCTGTAACTTTGAAGACTCACATGATAATATTTGACTTAAACCATGTGTTGACCTGATAGGTCAGTCTGGTCCACTCAAGAGTAAAACTTAAATAAACCAGTATGAAGGTAGATTTGTGTCTTTATTATTCAATCAAAGAAAAGGTGTCATCAATCAAAAAATATATTTTCAAATACAAAAAGCTTCACTTCAATCCAAAAAACACTTCTCAATCAAAGAAAACAAATATATTTAAATGCAAAAAATATAGTTGAGACTCAAAATAATGCTTTTGAACACTGTTTTTCTTTGAATGAAAATATTTTCTGTGATAGAAGTAAAGATTTTTTTATTTGAAGCAGCTTTTTTGATTGAAGTAATGTTGTTTTGTGTTTGACCCATATATTGGCTAGGACAATTGTGTCTTTATTATTCAATCAAATAAAAGGTTGCTTCAAACAAAAAGATAAACATTTCATACAAAAATACAATTCAATCAAAAGAAAAAACCTCTTTCAAGCATTTAAAAAATATATTAGAATTAAAAATATATGTTTGAGACGTACAAAATGGCATTTGAACACGTTTTTTTTAATTGAAAATATTTTCTTTGATTGGAGTCATCTTTTTTGTGTGTGGGCCATATTATGGGTAGGGCATTTGTGTCTTTATAACTCAATCAAAAAGAAGTTGCTTTGAACAATATTTATATTTTTTGCATTCAAATATTTGTTTTATTTGATTGAGAAGTGTTTTTTGGATTGAAGTGAAGCTTTTTTTAATTTGAAAAGATATTTTTTGATTGACAACACCTTTTCTTATATTGAATAATAAAGACACAAATCTACCTTCATAAACCAGCTCCTTATCTCAGATGCACTTGTAAAAGTTTTGCAACCTGCTGGTTTTGGTTTTTAGTGTTTCCCTCTATTTTATGTTCAACCAGAAGTGAAAACCCTTAATTTACCTTTTAAACTGTCACCACATCCTCACACACTTTTCCACCTACTTAATCCAGAAACCCTTTACAAGACCTGAACAACTGCTGGCACTCTTGCTCACTCTTGTTAACTTCCCACTCCTTTCCACGTCTTTTTCTATCTCACTTCCCAAATCTCCTCATTTTCACAGTCTAGCTGAATTAGACCCACTGAACCATACAGCTTGCCAGGGGTCAGACATGGGACAGCCACTGAGCCAGAACACTATTTTTTTATTTACAAAGAGGTGATTTGGCAACAAGAAATGTTGCACAAAACACACAGACACACAATGCATAGAAAAACTTGAGCTGTGTGTTTAGTGAGGTGTGTCAACAATAAACTTTAGTCTATAACTTTGGAAAAGACATTCCAGCAAGTATCAAGTGTGTGTGCATGTTTAATGAACATCTCAATAACCTCCAGCAGAAAAGTTGACAGTCTTCATAAGATGATAGTAAATTTCTTGGTAGAGAATTATTTCAGTTATTCCACTCCCTGAAAGCAGACATATTTTCCTGAGGTGGGTCTTCCTTCAGGCTTTGGAATGACCTGTCATGCAAAAAGTCAAAACATACAATATATACTGTGTTAATTTAAGCACCCTGTTTCTATATTCAAAATGTTTCCTACTATTGTTAATGACAGCATGCTAACTCTCTGAGAGGCAGGCATGAGGAATTAATTCATGCAGGAACTTGGAATGTCTCCTCATTAGGACGCCGTTCACCCAGGGGAAACGAGGAAGTGGAGTTCAGGCAGCAAAAGGAAACTCAGAGGAGTGGGACATCTTGGCCTGGTAAAATGTTGGCTCTCTGCCAGCTGCTCCAGCTGTTTGGATTCTGACTTTAGCACAGCATTGGACTTCCCCTAACTGGATGAAAGACAAAACCTTTGCCACAGCCTGACTCATTCACTACAGAGAGAAATTGAAATTTACACCAACCATCACTAAATCAAGGCTTTTGGGGGCTGGCTCAAGACTGGAGGCTGAGATCATGAAGTTATTTCACTACTTTTGTGTTTTACAGAGCTGATTATCTGATGGAAGGAGTCAAACTAGATTAAACCTGTGTCAAAAAGAATCAAAGAGGAGTCAGTGTAGGGAGCATACGATCATCCTCAAAATGCAATGCAACACTCCTAACACAGTTTCAACACACTTGAATCAGCGACCAACAACAAACTACATTTTGACCGCAATGTAAAGTTGAATCAATATAAAGGACATGGGACTTACAATTAGGAAAAAGATACAAATGTAAAAGAAAAATAAACACTGAAACATAAAAATGTATAATGCAGGAATGCGTTAAAGACATTAAAAAGCTTTGAACACACTCAAAGCACTTAGCCCTTCACACTTGCCCGACAATTACTGTTTAACACTGGCCACATTCCTCAAAATGCTAACAGTGCAGGACTCTGTAAAGCGCAGTTGAGCTTGTGTGTGTGCACTTCTTGGAAGCAGAGAGAGTAGTTTGTTTAATGCTGCAGACTCAGACCTTTACAAGGAACTTCCATTTGGGGCCTTTTTGTTCTAACTCAGCAGGAGGTTAAGGGGGGGGTGAGTAGCAAGATGAGCACCTGTGCTAACATGTCCAAAAAACTCTGATCTGAGGAATAATGTGGGCACAAGTTTGTAATTTTTTGTCTACTCCCCTCCCGAACCAAAGACTCCCTTCATGCTGAGTTTACAATCTTTACTCTGAGATATGCAACTTCACAGTGTGTTAAAAGTCATAAATTGCAGTGATTCAGCATCAGGTCTGTTTCACAACATCACTGTCTGCATCCCTTCCTGAAAAAAACCCTTAAACCCACAAACAGTCTTTGACAGAATAAAATACCAATGTTGCATAGCCGAGTTTTGCTGCCAAACAGTTGCATTCTTGACAAATCCACATTTTTTTCCTGGTATTTCAGCAAGTTTGCACAATTCTGAAGTAAACAGCCTCACCTGATGTCTTAACCATTAACATGCTTAAAGGAAATCTGTACTTCCTTCTAAAACCCTGACACCTACATTAGCAACAGATAACATCTGTGAGACTTACAAATACAACTTTTCCAAAAACTCACCTTCAACAGCAACAGATGAGAGTCCCACCATTCTGCAGGGTTATGAAGGAGCCAAACCAGCACATTTAAACATATAAGAGATACTGTGAGAATATTCCACTGTCAAAGCCTTCCTGCTCACAAAGTCCTGTGAAGCTTTTGTGGTGGAGGTTTGCTGAACTCACACTCCCTTTACCTCTCCCTTCCTCCATCTGATCTGTTATCTCCCTCCACCTCTCCCTGTCTACCCTCCTCTTTTTCCTTTTTGGGGGATAGGGAGTTAGTGGTGTGGTGTGTGTGTGTGTGTGCGCGCGCGTGTGTGTGTGTGTGTGTGTGTGTTAGTGTCTGTGTGTGAGTATGTTAGATCTCATTGTAATCAGAGGGATTGTAGAATCTAGCGAAGGCTTGCTATGTAAACACACATGCCAACTAATAATTAACTCTTGTTCATTTCATGAACCTTCGTCAATGCACAATGTCTAGCATTCAAAAATCACAAATAAAACCTCATGTACCTCCATTACAGCAAGGCTATTTAATGTCACTCTGCATTAGATCAACCATACCACTAGGTATAGGCCAGGATAAACACCAGTCAAGTTTAAAATGCATAATTCAGCTGCTTTGGTTTAAAAATATAAAGCAGAAGATGACAGGGTTTGGCAAAGGGCTGTGGATTTAAGATGGAGGCAAGCCCAGACATTTAACAGTGACACGTAGAAAACTTGTTGCTTTGAGGCCAACTCCAGTGTCCTGACATGATGGGACATGATGCAACACGCTGCCCTCAAACACACAGGCACTGGGTTGAACAAAGCAACCTTAAACCTCACAGCATCCAATGCACAACCAATACAATGTAAGCAATACAGCTTCTAAGATCTTAGGAGAAAAAGTATCAAGAGTAGAACAGGTTACAATATAAACTGAAGTACATTCAAAATGATTGTTAGCTTATTATCTGATGATTTGAATCCAGGTGCAGTCTCTATTTTTACCTGAATAAATATGCTTTCATTAGAAGTTGTATAAGGAAGACACATTTGCGTACATCAGGAAAAGATGGTGTTTTTTTTAAAAAGGGTATTCTGCAATGATAATCCTAAATAATGAAAAGTATATTTTTGTAGTCTTAAACAATGAGGACATATGAAACAGAGTCTTTCAGAAGTCGAGACCAAACCCTTTAAAATGGACCCAAAGCAAAAGTCTAATAACTGCTTATTTTTTACAAATTGTTGTATTGTCAAAAGATGTTTGGGGGGGGGGGGGGGGGGGGGGGTGCAGTAGTTTATAGTTGTCAATATATTAGTTGCAGTAAATCTGCATTTATTTATGAAAACTAACAATGTCAGTTTAAAGATCCCATATTATGAAAAAAAATCACTTTTTCTGGGATTTGGGGTTTTATTGTCTCTCTGGGGTGGGGGTTGGGGGTTGTCTAGTGTCTAGTTTTCCAGTCAATTTGGGTGTCTTTTTGTCTTTTTTTCCCATGGTTATTATGATAATGGTTTTGCTTTGCCACCTTTGTGTTTGTACTTAAGACTTAAAGGTGATATACCCGAGTTCAAATTGCCTAGCTTAGAATGTCAACAAATGTAAACAAAGTCACAGAACCCTCGCCCCTCCCATCGGGTAGAATTCCTAAGCCATGCCCCCCCTTCCCCCAGGTTTGGAAACACGCGTAGCCCCAGAAGACGACCGAGTGCCAGACACTGGTCCGCAGTTCATTCAAGCACCATAACATGGCGGAATCACCAGTAAGTTAAAACAATATAACAACTGACATTAATTGTTACTTTGTCCTGAACCTGACGCGGAACCAGCCGGCGGATGTTTCTCCTGCTGACATGGTAGAGCGGCAAACACTGCAGCAGTGGTGTTCTAATATGTCTCAGCTTTTTAGGAGCACAGAAGCCATATGAATGCTAAAGTCCGTATGGCTGGAGAGACTGTCCAATCATTCCTTTCGGGCCGAACCATTTGATTGGTTGATGTTTTTCGACAAATACGGGAGAACCACTTAATTATTTTTTTTTTGTTTTTTTTTATCTTCACAGCATATTTTTATCCATGCTGTGTTAAAATGTTTTTAATGGGCATGACAACAAATATGTTAAGCTAATTTGTTATGCAAATTAAGGACAGCAGCTTTAATCAGTTTCAGTCAGATCTGTTTCTGAGTTTCATATCATCTGCTCCTCAGTAACTTTCTGGTTTGTTCTTACCTGTTCTAGATCCATCTGATTAGTTTCTCTCCCCAGCTGCATTCACTCAGTAATCATGAACCCTCAGTTTACATACTCCACTCGCTGTCAGTTTGTCAGAGCTTCACAGCCAACTACCCCATGTTTGCCTTCATGTCCCCAGTTATCTTTGTAAGTTCCTTGTTTTGGTGCCATTTCAGCTTTTTTACTTTGTTTTGATTACATTGTTTTTATTTAAATTTATCTTCAAGCTTCAACATGTAACTTTCTACACAATAAACCCCTAAATGTAACATATGTATTTTTTGTTCTGGGAATGCCACTATAACACAATTTCAGTGAAGTTGGGCTGCTTCCAAAAACTGAAATGATACAAAAGCCAGAACTGCCCTGAGGCCTATAGAGTTTCTTCACTTTTTCAAAATCTGCCCCTAACTGTGACAAATGCACCAGGCACACCCTGATGTGCTCAGTTATGGCCTGACAAACCACTCCTTACTGTGACTAAATGTGACCTCTGACCTCCCAAGAGAAGCTGTGACTCTACATAGATCTACAGGGCTGCAGTGCTGTACATTTCACATCACTTTGCCTCACATTTAAAATGGTTGAGATGACATGTTTATAACACTAAAATCAAACTGAAGATCATCACTATGTAGCAGACTGCAATACAAAACAAAGCTAGAACCACAAGTTCTGCCAAACAAAAGCTGCTGTAAGAAATGCAAAAAAAAAAAACAACTATATGATCTGGGACTTAACAATATCTCAGAGTTGTTTCCCTGCTGTTTGTAAAGGTTGGATACACATCCAGTTTTCAATCTGATCAAACATGAAGAGACTCAGGAAGTTGAAGATCCTAAGATGTCCAGAAACAAAGTATGGGAGTCTCTTTCTCAGCTCAATCTGGCTACTTTTCGTCAATAAGCATCATATTAATACAGCATGGAGTTATAAAAGATTTTTCAGTACAAAAACATATTTTGAGATGTATCTTGAGGCCATGAGAAACTTGGCTAAGCTCAGTCACATTTGCTGCTTTCACACATGGGCCGAATGGTGTCGATACGGACCTGTTCCTGCTTTGTTCATACTTGGCCGGCCTCACCAACTCCCACCCAAACAGACACCTTTTGGCTGTGTGGTCCGACCACGGCCAAACCGACCCGATGCCTACTCACCACACCTACCTATGAACTGATTGGTCCAGTAAACTGATGCCAGTCACACACCCACCTACGTAGTATTAACTACCGATTGGCCTGGTAGTGTGCATGTGATGTGACAAAACTGAACCGCGCCGATGGGATTTAACACATCTCCTGCAACGCATGTTATTATTATTTTTTTCACATGATTTTGATATGACAACTACAAAAAGCAGTGCCGTGACGAGGTGAAAAAACTCAAATGTGAGCACAGAGCGATCAAGAACCTGCAATGGTTGGAGTGGATCCGAGCCGACCACAAGTGATGGAAGTGGTTCCAGGACATTGATGCTTTTTATGGGGAAAGGAGAGTGTTTGGAATAGACATGGCAGGGTGAGTTGTGATTCATTTTAAATGCTTTAAACACTTTGAAGCAGCTCACGAAAAACTCCTGTAGTGTGCAGTGTGCAGATGAGCTAGCTCTGTCGGCTAGCTCTTAGCCACATGTGTCAAACCCCAGGCCTCGAGGGCCACTATCCTGCATTTTTGAGATGTTTCCCTGCTTCAACATACCTGATTCAAATGAACAAGTCGTTAACAGGCTTCTGCAGAACTTGTTGAAATGCAGAGGATTTGAATCGGGTGCGTTGAAACAGGGAAAGCTAAAGCTAAAGAAAAAAAATTGGTGTTTTTTTACTCTACAATATAACTGTTCCATTCAGCCTTATTAAAAGAAATATGTGAAGGCTACATGGGGTTTGTGTAAGTAAAATCCCAGCAGCATGTTTTTATTTGGAGAAGAATTTAAGAGCAGTTTTTCAGAATGAACATGCTCTGGTAGTAACTAGTTTAAACATTTTAGTAGATTAATGAAGAGGACAAGAAACAATATCAGAAACATCAAAACTTTATGTTTAGACTAAATGGTCGGACAGGTGCAGCATCAGAGATTTATGATTAGCTTTCCCACCCTCGTCTTCTGCATAATGTGCCGGTGTGGTGTGTTTACCAGTCTTGTGTCGCTTAAGAATTGCGCCACAGACCTCTGTCATTGCTAAGGTAAATGAAACAGCCCATGCTTCCACCAACGTGTGCATTGCTCACGCCTACGGCTGCATTCCAGAGGCGAGTGTGTGAACAAAACTAGAATAACACCACGCTATCCGACCCTAACCCGACACCATTCGACCAATGTACGAAAGGGCCAAGTCTCAATGCTGATATTTAAATCAAGTCAAAATTTGAAGAAAAAACAAATTCTCAATCTCATCTGTTCAAAACCTCATCATTTCTGAGACATTTTTGATACAGTACAGATAACATCACATGTAAATAAAGGTGAGGTAAATCAGATTTACTTAATCTTTTTCATTGCATTAAAGCAGAACTAAGTAAGTTTTTTCACCTCAATAAATGTTTTCTAGAGTCCCTGTGGGGGTAAACAAGGACTTGGCGGGGTGATTCGTGGGTCCCTCCCCTCCCTCCGGGGTCTGTGTCCTGAAAGCAGCACTTGCAACTTTCAGTGGATCGGACCCGACTAATCTCGCGAGAACAAACCTGCTTTACGGCACTCACACTCACGTACATAAATACAAGCATGAAGCCCTTGCCGTTGTTAGCAACGCCACCCTTAGGAGCGCAAAGATGACAATAATACTCACCTGTCGAGACATTTTCTTGGTTTTCTTTTTCTTTCTTCTTGCAAAAGCGTTCTTTGCCTGTTGTTGTTGGGGGGTCTGCGGCGGCGGGGGAACGTTACGACAGTGAGCTTTCACAGGGGACCAGTAGGGGGAGAGCGAGAGCAAAACTTACTTAGTTCTGCTTTAAGCTGAGTGCCAACATTTTCTGTTATGAGCCTGTGCCCTGCCATGATGAAATGCACTCCTACTTATGTACCCTGGATTTCAGGCATTTCCTAAAGGTGACAAGCCTCCACTACTCTCCTAGCATTAAACAAGTCTGGGCCTTCTCAGAGCTGATAATCTCCATAGCCCACAACAAGTAAACAGAGACAGTGCTGCATCATTGAGAAGATAATACATTTCCATCTAATGACTGCAACTGTGAGCACATTTAACCAATGTGCGTCATCGGCTGGGATGTACCAGATGTAGATAGACATGGATTTTCATTTAACATCCATTTATTCAGTGCAATGTGAAGCTGATCTATCAGCTGTAAGCTTTCAGTAGAATGAATGTCTAGGTTGCTCAAAAATCTGAGCCCGTAGTTCCCATAAAAAAAACAAGATTGTTAGTGACTGTAGTTATGTGTGAAAAACAATTTTATTCTTACTTATGGAGAAAAATTGTCTGTAAAGTTTCTGATGCACCTGTTATACAGTAATTATAATCAAAGAAAAGTTTAACCTCAGCCTTAGTTCTTCTTTAAACCTGAGTGTTTTTGCTTCTTTTATTTTTTGGCATTTAAAAAAACACAGCTAACAAAAGAGAAAATAAAGACTGAGTGGAAAACCCATTCACACTAATCACACACAGTCTATTAAACATTTAGAATTTAGTTTAATTTTAGTTTAGTTTTTAGAAAACCTTTATTAGTATCAATCATCCAATCATGATTGATGGCAATCATGACACTGCAACACCCTGAACACTCGCCAAATAGGTTTTCCATGTTACCTTCCACATCCATGAGATGATCTCATGCATCATCACAACTTACTAAACATCAACAACAAGCTCTCACAAAGATTCTTTCAAGTATTCATAGCACCATGCCCTATCCAGGCACAGCTTTCTTGGACCATGTCTAGATGCAGCTATGTGCTAGAAGCTTATGCCACACTAAAGCACTGGTACAAAGATTCCTATGAACATGTGTTCATGTGTATGAATTTCCCATTTCCTACAAAATTTGGAGTTCGTAGACATTCATGGAGTTGGGCATAGTTTCCGACAGCCTTTTCAGGAAGTTGGTACAGCTGCTACTCAATTTGTAAGTGCAACTTGGGGCATTATTGAGAAGCTTAGGTGATTTTCTGCCATCTTCTGGCTGTAGAGTTCTTATGTTCTTCATAGCATTGCATTGAAACCTAACTCTTGGTGTCTTGAACCCTTCCTGCTTTTGAAGGAGGACCAGAGATTGCTATAAATATTTTACTGCTTTCAGCACATTTTTATTGTGTGTTGATCATCTCATCTGCTTGGTAGGGTAGGGTAGTTGGATGGTGGCCATATGAAGAGGGTTTTCAAGACTCATTCATAAAAAATCTTGGATAAGACCACTGACCTGGCCACATACTTCTGAACCAGCCACTAATGCTGGATTCCTTCAAGGCTGCATTAAGTAGACCAAAGGAAATGGTCCAAAAATTGTTCATAGTGTGCTTGCAACTATTAGTGCGGGTCATTGCAACTGAAGCTTAATATTATGCTACCTCATGATAGGGTTGTAGCTTCGGCATATGGCAAGCTTTGCCAGTCTTGCTTTAATATTTCAACAACACCAATGCACAGTGGGCCTCATATCATGAAAACACCACAAGCATTGACATCATACCCCCTACAGGACCAGGACTCTGACACATTGTTACGATGACAATAAACCACCACTCCCTTATGAAAGTTTTGTGCATGCTCAAAACTCAAAACCATGCTCTGATGGGGAGCCAACTGCCTTCTTAATATACACCAAAGACTTCAACACAATCCTGCAAAGAGTCTGTCATAAGAGTACGTCATAGTAGGGCCATCAAATGTAAAACTAGATAAATCTAACCCCCTTTCTCAATATCACTGAAACTGAAATAATGGTTTGGGTTAAACACTTTAGTCATTTATAAATTTCTGTACGTCCCTCCCTCCCTCCCTTCCACCCTCCTTTAGAGGGAGGGTTTTATACCACAGTCATGGATTTTGTTTCTGGTGCCTTTTCATCATTGCCAGCAACATCAGAAGAAGCTGGTGTCCCCATTGCCTCCCCCTCCCACCTGTCTGTATCTAGCAGTCAGATGATGAGACAGTTGGAGAGACTGAATCTCTCACCATTCCTTTTCACAATGTACACCTCTGACATTCAGTACAGGTCAGAGTCCTGCCATCTACAAAAATACTCTGATGACTCTGCAGTTGTTGGTGGATCAGAGATGGACAAGAGACTGAGTACAGAGAGCTGATAGCGCTTCGTGACCTGGTGTGGAAAGAATCATCATATCTTGAATGTGAACAAGACAAAGGAGATGACTGTAGATTTTAGGAAGAGCAGCAACATGCCAAAACCCATTTCCATCATGGGAGAAGAAGTGGAGGTGGTGGAAGAGTATAAATTCCTGGGTGTTCACCAGGACAAATCAAATCAAATCAAAATCAAAAATACTTTATTAATCCCCAAAGGGAAATCAAGTGTTGTTGTAGCTCAGTTCCTTTTCAGGAAGCCATTATAGAAGGCTCTAGGTGTGGACAGGAAGGATCTCCTGTAGCGGTCTGTGCTGCAGTGGATTATGAAGAATCTTCTGACTGAAGACACTCTGTTGTTGAGTTTCTGTGTTCTGAAGAGGATGATGAGGGTTTTCCATCATGTTCTTCATCCTCCTTTGGACAATAAACTCAAGAGACTCCAGTTCAGTCTCCAGGACAGAATCAGTCCTCCTTATCCATCTGTTCAGCCTCTTCATGTCACTTGCTCTGATGCTCCATCCCCAACAGGTGACTGCAGATGTGAGCTGCTGACAAACTCCTTTTCTTTTGCTGCTCCTCTTCAAATCTCTGTCTGTCCGTATTGTTTGAAAGCCAGACAGAGACACGCTGGAGTCCGGGATATGTTCCTTTAGCCATGTCTCAGTAAAACACATGATGCTGCCTTCCTGATACTCTGACTGGGTCTTCAACAGAGTTTCAAGTTCATCCATTTTGTTAGTGAGAGATCTCACATTTGTCAATATGACTAATGGAAGTGAAGGTTTAAACTTCCTCTTTCTCTCTCTTCTCTTTGCTCCTGTTCTGCATCCACGTCTTCTTCTTTTGAGCTCATCAGGGATCCAGAGTTTCAATTTGAGGATTATTTCAGCCTTAGCAATGTCAGTTAGCTGCTCTTTCTTGTAAACAAGTCTCTTGTTGCCATGGTTACGCATCATAACAAGTGGCAAAAAAGTGACAAATCAAGCAAAAAACTCAATCAGCACAGCACCCAAATCAGAAGGAAAGTATTAAGAAAATATTTCCAGAAGAAAAAACTAGCAAGAAATACTCAACAGACTGAACTGGAGACACAACTGTAATGCTGTTTTTAGGAAGAGACAGAGCAGAATGGACTTTTTGAGGAAGCTTAGATCCTTCAACATTTGCAGCAAGATGTTGAAGATCTGCTATAGACTAAGTCTGTTGTTGAGAACGTCATCATGTCTGCAGTTACCTGTTGGGGGAGCAGCAACAGAGCAAGTGATGTAAAGAGGCTGAACAAATTGATAATGAAGGCTGGTTCTGATCTGAACTCCTTAGCGTTGATTGCCCAAAGGAGGATAAAGAACATGGAGAACCCTCTCCATCATCATCCTCTTCACAGAGATGAATAGAATAGAATAGAATAGAATAGAATAGAATAGAATAGAATAGAATAGAATAGAATAGAATAGAAAAGTTACAAAAATGGAAACACAAAAAAGTCATGGTATCTGAAAAAAACAAAAAACAAAGCTAGAAACCCTGCAAACACCTAAGCAAGTAATGCTGCAGGAATGATAAATATACAACAGTAGAAATTATCACCTCAATGTCAAGCCATGTATGAAGACCTGCAGAAAAGTATTTTTACTTTACATTCTGCAAGAAAAATACTTTTGTTTTCTCACATCAGTTAATTTACTGGCCAGCTGTATGTGGTTGTTCCATATACCCCCATAGAGAAGCAGTTCCCCCTTATCATCACTGGCCTTCTGTTTCCTCTTCCTGTCAACCAACCCACTGCCACTTTTTCTCCACCATCTCTGGTGACCCCATTCTCATTGAGCTCTCTAGATTCTTTACTAGATAGCATTAAACAAATTTGCCTGTGGATTTGTACTTCAGAGAACAGACAATACCACAGAGCTTGTTTTTTACTCAACAACTGCAGGTTGACCCCTTGGGGGTGAGAACTCAGTTTCTTGTTTGACATGTATGTTCATTAAATAGCTCTAAATCTAGGCCAAACATATTAAAACAAACAAATGCAGACAACAAATCTGGAACAGCATGTTAGGAGGACATGTGGAAAAGCTTACTTAGTCTGGAGGAGTTCTTAAGGCATACAAATTATGGGAAGAGAAGAAAAAAGCTTGATCTCCCTGCTGCTTTTATTGCACTCAGGAAGAAGCTTCAGGTTATTATAAAATACAGAAAGGATCCCACACTCTGTGAAATGCACAAGTGATCAAACACAAAAAATGCTGTCTGCTGATTTAAGATGTCCAAGGATGCAGTTTGTCTAAAAGATCCCGGATATTTCTTTTTACCAGATGCCAACTGCTGGTACACAGACTTACAATTTACAAATTAGCAGATTACTTACTGCAAAAATGCCATATCACAGTCTCACATTTGTCAAGCAAGCAAAAGCATGAATTTCACTGGAAAACTACTTAACATTAACTTTGTGAAATCCCTTTGAGGTTGGATACAGTGTCGATTAAAGAATTGTCTACATTTTTCAAATGGGGGCATTTAAGCATCCAAAAGTCTCTTAATCTGACAGATGTCTGAGTTAAACATGTATTACTCATTTTCACAAGGCCACTCAAATGAGCTCATGTCACAGTCAAAATTCTCCTCAAATCTGTTGGATCTAATGTTTGACGCAAGCGTTTCTATGGTGATGGTGGCAAATTATGAGCTTTTGCATTCACCTGTATAAGTATTAACAATAACTTTAAGGCAAGCCATTGGACACCCAAGCATTTGATGTTAAAACACAGTTGCATGTACACCCCCACACAGACACACACAAAGTTAGACATGGCCTCGGTAAAACTGTGTAATCTGGGAAGCAGCAGCAATGACTGGAGTGGTTATCTCAAAAAGTCAAGAGCCCCTGTTACAGGTCAGGTTAGAAAAGCATTGCTGTTTATTTTCCAACCTCACCTCCACCATGTTTGTTCAGTGACTTTTTTTGTTGTAGTTGTTGTTTTACTTTGCTTTCATGAGCTTCAGTCTGGAGTAAGATTAACATTTATCAACCCATGAAGAACAGATAAACCTGACAGATACAGGACACCAAAAACAAGAACACATGGCACTAAAATGACATTCCAATGTCGGATGGTAGAATTGAGACTGTGAAGACTTTCTATTTTGCATAAGACCTTGAAAAAATGTTATTGTTAATGCACTCCTCTGCAATAGAAAAGTATTTAACCTTATTTCCTGTGCTTGAAATGCAGTTGACTTGCAAAGGTCTTCTCCTACACAATAGGTGTCAATGTAGGAAAACATAACCTGCTCTACTTAAACCACAACAGAAGAAGCTGTGTACAGAAAAGAAGTCAATTAAAAATAAATGTAACAACAGTTTCTACTGATGAGCACCTTTGCTATCTGAGATTCTTTGAAAGAATAAATAAATCCATACTTCTTCATGGGTTTCAACATGGAATGGAGATGGTGCACACAGGTTTAACCCTGTAAGACCCAACTTATTAAAAAATAGCCAGAAAATTCTGATTATTTGGAACTGGGATGTTTACGAAGCCTTAGAACAAAATTCACAAACATTTTTTACTGCATCATGTTATTTCTAATAGATTTTTTGTATCACATTTATTACACTGGCCGTCTTTACGGTTTGATTGTAATATAAAAAATGAGTTAATAATAATGCATTCATCACTATAATAATGATGATTTAACCTGAAAAAAGGCAAGTGGATCATTTACTGGGAGCAACCATGTTAGAAATGATCAAAACTCTGTAGCAAATATGATACAAGGGGTATTATAGGATTAAATGAATCATCAATTCAATATAATCCCCCATCCTGAGCAAGCAAAATTCTCCAACGATCAAGTCAGTCACCTGATCTTAACCCAATGCAGCATGCATCTCACTTCCTGAGGGCTGAAATTGAGTCAGAAAGACCCACAAACAAACAGCAGCTGAAGGTTGCAGCAGTGAGCTTGGCAACGTATTACAAAGAGAAAATACACCACCTGAAGACATTGCACAGGGAGGATTTCTTACAAAACATTAAAAATGAAAATACTGTATTTCAATTACTGTCCAATTTTTCAAAGTACATTTGAACCTCTGTATAAAGGAACTGTTTATACAAATGACTAGTTTTATTTCAACCAGCTGAATCAAGGCCAAAAATCTGCCTTTCTATTGCATCTCCTTTGCTACAATCTAAATCATTAATGTCACAGTTGTGAAAATTCTATCCCTGTCTAAATATTTATGGGCCTCACTGTACCTGTAAAAGCATCACTATAATGACCAACTGGTAAACTATGCAGGGTATTTCCATTTCTTTAAAGAGGCCATTGCATACACATTTCAGGACTTTGTGGTTATTTCTTAGGTATTAACCAGTAATATGAAACATTTTATTTCTAAAATGTCAGGAAACACTTATTAACAGACCTTTCAATCTGTCTGCGTTAAAATTCGGGTGGTTCCGGCTCCTTCCCTTGGGCTGCTTCGGCTGCTTCATCACAGCTCGTTCATATTCATTGTTCAAATTTGCTGGACTCTGATTGGCTAACAAACTAGCCTATGAGAGCAAAGAATACTGTTTCCTGCCCCGCTGTGCATGGCAACGTCAGACG
Organism: Pachypanchax playfairii; assembly: GCA_006937955.1. Classification (NCBI taxonomy): domain Eukaryota; kingdom Metazoa; phylum Chordata; class Actinopteri; order Cyprinodontiformes; family Aplocheilidae; genus Pachypanchax; species Pachypanchax playfairii. The sequence continues at coordinate 902,742 of SSNP01000157.1, read as the reverse complement.
TCGTGTCTTCATGTTTGCTACGTTGTGCTACAGCATTTTAGTGAGCAGCATGTTAGGCGTGGTTTAAACTGTGGCAGCTGCCGAAAATTAACGAACAAAGGAGTTGTGATGAAACAGATACAGGCCATTCCGACTCGGGAGAACTTGGGTGTTATCGCCACCTGCGTAGTTTGAGAGATTAAAACTGAAAGAGAAGTTGTTGACCTGTTTTCACACCCACTATGAAGGTAAGAACACCTGTAGAGCTAAAATATTCAACAGAAACTCCAGAAAAACCACTTTTAATGGAAGGGCCTCTTTAACCAAGAGAATGTGGATTGTGACATTGAGTAGTAGGATTAAACAGGTGGTGCCAGTTGAATATAGGCATTTCTCAATGCGGTATGAGGTCAAAGGTCACAGATCTGATAAATTTGTGGGGAAATCTTTCTCCTCCACCCGCACAACCCTTCACCCTTGCTCTCATTTTTCTTTTTTCAGTCTGATTTATTCAGGTCTGGGATGGCATAGAGGGCTTGACTCAGTCCACTGCCAGACAAAGCCCCTACAGAGCAGCCGGTATTATTCAGATCCCATATCTGCTTCAAATCCTATGAGATCACCACAATGCTATGTCTTCAAGACAAAAGTCTTCACATACTGAGAAAGCTGATTTTTTTCTTCTTTTTTCTTGTGGAAGCCGCATTCTTACTGATGTTTTACAGACAAGAGTGATGGAGGTGGGAAAGACAAGCCTGCAGATAGACACACATACACAGAGTAAGATGTGATTGAAAAGAAGAAAAAAAAAGTGGCTGCTTTGTTTTTTAACTGAGTTTCACTGGATTTATAGTGTTTCTTCAATTCTTCTACACAAAGATGTGACACGCCATGTCTGTTTGTTTGTTTGCCATCTTATTAGATATTGTAGTCCTTTTACTGTCATTTGTAGTTCAAGGAGTTTACGGTATGAAATGATCTAATGTGTATCATCAGACTCGTTTAAGCAAAATACTTTTAACCACAACTATGTTTGTGCCATTGAACTAAAAGTTAAAAAGTGACATTATCAGTCAAAAGTCTGGACACATCTTTCTTTAAATGAGAAAGTTTGACTGGTAGTGAGTTTGCTTTTGCGTTTGCTTTCAACCATTAAACATGCAGGTGTATCTGTAACGGTTAGAGTACCAACATATAAATATCAATAATCAAAACACAATTTTTTGTGAAACATAAAACAAAATTAGACTTAATTGTAACAATAAATCCCAACAAAAAATCGGAACTAGAAAGTTCCTGAAGAAATTTTGAAGGGTCTGCCACTGTGTGCCTGACAGAAAAACCTTCAGCCAATCCGTAAGCAACATTCATCCAGCACAGTGTAAAGTAGGTGGACCTCTGGAAACCAATCCAAATTTTTTGCTGTTTTTTGAGTGTTTTTCATTCATTCTCACTGAAGGGTGGGTTTTATTGTGAATAGCGTTGCCATGGTAATTGGAAAAACCATGGTTGTTCATTTCTGGTCACTGACCTGATCAGTTTGATGTATTATAACTGTAATAACAACTGGCAGTTTCTTCTGTGGGTCACTTCGGGTGTAGTTTTTGGTGAGCTATAAATCTATCTGTCTATAAAAAAAAAGCAAGTTTAAAGCTGTAGTGCGTAACTTTTACATGTCCGTGGATGTCCGTTTCAGCCAAGCCACTATCAGAGGAGATGACACAATGCAGATTAAGCCGATCGGCTCCTCAAACATCTCACGGTATTTTTCAATATATATAATTTTTACTTTGCATGTCAACCGGCGACATTCCCGCGCTGGCGCACAGGAAAGTACGTCTTTTACATCACAACAAGAAAAATAATAATAGAACGCAGTGTCTCGTAGCAGCCGGCAGAACGGGAAGGTCGACATGGCAGAGAATCCAAATAAACGGCCGAGAGACACTTATCGGGAAGTGGATCCTACCACGAAAAAAAAAAAAATTCCTGGACGTTCGGCAGAGGGACTATTGGCTAAGAAGGAAAGTGACCGAAGGAGAAGGCAAACGCGAATTTGTATCGGCGTCGCTTTTCCTTGGTGGAGAGAAGAGATCGGGCTGAGAGCAGACACAGATGTTGCCTTGCAGCTGTTGGATCAGTAAGTGACTTGGTTTATAATTATGGTGTGTCGCGAGTGTTACTCTGTAGAGACGGTGTGTAGCTGAGCTGTAGATAACATATGTTCAGGGGTTCACATAAGTGGTCCGCAGGTCCGCACACACTGTCAAAATATAAAATGCGCACCAGATGAAAACCAGAGTGCCGAAGTTCCAGCTGATTCTGTCTCTATCTGTGTCAGTTGTGTGTCAGTTGTGTGTCAGTTGTGTGTCAGTTTGTGTCAGTTGTCTGTCAGTTTGTGTCTGTCAGTTTGTGTCTGTCAATTTGCCAGTGTAACGGTTTTTCAGTCAGTCAGATCAGTGCAGCTGACTGCAGGATTCTGCATCATGTCAAAACTGAAAAAATTCACTGAATAAGACAAATAGATCATTGTGGCCCCAACAGCTGACTAATACATTTCAACACCAAACTGTTAAATGTAGATTAAAGTGAACAATCAAACCTGTAAACAATCCAACCTGAACTCTGAAGGTTTTTTTTTTTTTTACCAGTATTTTTATATTTTACTGGTTTCTCTTGATTTTTTCAACAATGAAATGATATTTATTGAAACAAATATAGAGCCAGGTAAAGTAAACAGACTGAATTTGAAGCTTGATTAAGACAGATACCGGTTGGAATCACAACGGCAGAGATAAAGCGGTGGCAGTTGGGCGTACGTCATATGGAAGCGCCAGCTTCATTGTTGTAATAACGCAAAAATTCCGCTAGGGGGCGACAGAAGTTACAGAAGTTACGCACTATAGCTTTAAAGGTTTAGAAAAATAGATGCCACCATATGAATTTAGGCTTTGCATTTTTTTTTTTATAATGCTTTGCATAGGCTTCCTCTTATCATGGAAGGGCCCCGATCATAAACATTTTATGCACCAACGTGGAAGTTTTAAACAGAATTCTTTATAATACATTCTACTTTTTTATGTAAGTTTTTTCACCAGGGTACACATTTTACATAATATTACTGCAAGGACCCATTAAAATACATTTTTTAAAAATTAACTCTTTTTGTATTTTATATATTCTTGGCATTACATATATTTGACCCCCTCCCCCCACGAAAAAAAAACATTTGGACGTAAACTAAGTTTGAATTCTGTTAATGCATGGGCTGAACTCCTCCTGCTGATGTGCTGATGTGTTAACATGAATCACAATAAATTACAGCAGCTGTCAGGGAACATAACAGAAAACTCAACTGGTAACAGGTTGGATAGGTCTCATTCTCCCAAACCTCTCCAATAAATCTACCCCCCCCCACCAAATAGGTTTGTATCAGCATGCAGGCACACCCCAGGCAAAGCCACTTCATCTTCTGCAATGCTAGAACATTTGTGAAGTCATATAAACTCTGCTGTCGCCTGCAGCATCTCTGCGGTAACCCTTTATAAACAGATCTGCAGAGAACGGTCACTACCTATCCACAATACACAATATAATACACCATTCACAATACACAATACTCCCACGTGTGTGTGTGTGTGTGTGTGTGGTTAAGGATCACACAAATGTCCTGCTGTACCCATCTCAACCAGATGGATCATTCGAGGATTAAAAGGGGGAATTCCACTTCCTATAGTGCTTGTCTACAATGAAGCATTACTCATGCATGATGGAGCATGTATAAAACAGAACGTGTTATTATACTTGCATCTAGGTGACAAAGGGTCTGCACATCTTTTTTATGTTTAAACACACTTGACATGGGACCCCACAAACCTCAGGTGTATACAGAAATATTAAATTAAAGGGAGCTGATCTCTATTTAAACTCCAAGAAATTTCACTTTAAGATTATTTAGTACATCATGGTACTGAGTCATATTAGAGTAATTGGTGAGCAGTGCTGTGCTGAAAGCAGCTTTTCATTGTCCTGCTTTCTCAAAATGTAAGAAAGTTTTTAAAATGTCAGTGTTTCCTCTTATTACATATACAGTAGTTTTATTGAGTTGTTTTTTTATCAATATCATAGATGGCTTCTACTAGAATGGTTTGCAATTGGATTAAAAACAAAACAGCAACATTAATAAAAAAATTTTTAGAAATGAGCTTGTTTGTGAAATCTTTCTATTACTGCTGTAATGTTTTGTACAGAACAAAATGACAAGTAGAAGCCTGTTTTTAACATGCTTCTCTATTTTTTTGGAAGATAACAACATTTGAAAGTTCCTGAAGTAACTTTGAGGGACTGCCACTGTGTGCTTGAGTGAGAAACCCTCAGCCAATCGGAAAGCTGCATTCTTCTAACACAGAGCATGTGTGACAGCTGATAGGTGCAAATGTGATCAGAGGGCTACGGAGTCAAATTTATATGGGAGTGTATTGGGGAATGTGATGATTTTGGAGAATATTACATAGGATTACAATAGGAGTGTGGGTTTCAATAGATTGTGATGCCGTGGTAACCCATAATTTCATGTACACATGACAGTACAGTTCTTCTGGTCAACCCGGTCAATTTGATGCATCAGACACAGTGTCCATAGTGTCTGCTGTGTGCTCACGTTGTCTAATGACCAGATTAATAGTAGAATGACATCTGTAGATCAAAGCGTGTTCACAGTCTGAACCCTTTTTAAATAAAGTTTCAAGCTTTTTCCATACATTTTCAATGAGGGGTGGGGTTTTTTGTAAATAACGTAGCCATGACAACTGGAAATGCCACAAACAATGATAGTTCACATCTGGTCTCTGATCCAGTCAGTTTGATTTGTCATGTGTGTAATAACATTTCGCAGTTTGGGCTGTGGGTGGTTTTTGGAGTGTAGCATCGCCATGGTAATGCAGATCACCAATAAAAGAAATACAAAAATAATCCCCTTACTGAGTCGGACGATTTGATGTATGATTTGTGTGGGTGCGTCTTTCTGTTCGGGCCATATTAACTTTGACAGAAGAAAATTAAGTCAGTCAGTCAGTGAGTCTGTCAGTCAGTCAGTCAGTGAGTCTGTCTGTCTGTCTGTCCAGTTTAGAGTTGTAGAATAAGGATATGAATAGAGACATTTATTGTGACAGGCCAAAATTAAGTTGAATTCTGGCTTTAGCTGTGAGAATATATGATAAGAAGTAGAACACAAAGTGAAGATACTCACCTCAGGCATCATGATGAAAGATGTATTAATTATTCATTCTTTTTAATTTTGTATCTCAAAATAAAGACTTAATTTACATGTTAAGTGATAACAAGCCTCAACATTCACTATTCACATCTGTCACTTGGAGGTAGAGCATCATGTGAACAGAAAAACATGGATGGCATGTGAACTTCACGTGCATGTACTGGCTGAGAACAATATGCATTTTTTCACCCATATAGCACATCATTGTTGATGCAAATGTTCTAGCAAATGCTCTAAAACAGGAGTCTCAAACTCCAGTCCTCGAGGGCTGCTATCCTTCATGTTTTAGATGTTTTTCAGCTCCAACAAACCTGAATGAAAGTACTTCCTCATCATATCAACAAGTCCTACAGAGGCCTGTTAAAGACCTGGGGTCTCATTTATAAAGCTTGCTTCCTCAAAAAACAGGGTCGGAAAACTGCGGAAGTGACTTTCCACGCAAACTTTGGGATTTATAAAAAAAAATAGCAGAAAAATGTGCACAACTTTAAGTTGATTAAGAACCTGGCTTATGCACATTTTGGACATGGAAAGCACCAGCAGTGCTGCTGCTGAGATGGATAAAACGATTAATTCCAGCAGCATTATCAATTGTACCGCTTCCTGTGCACACTGAACAACAAACTTCGGTGAAGCTGCGCTTCCTTGGTCTTCCTTGATCTGCAGTCGCCATCTTATTGGTGGACAAGCCGGCTCATTAATATGCATGAGATCCACAAGGCACTTTGCATTGACCATTTACAGCAGAAGGTGTGTGTGTTGAGGGCGGGATGTGATCCAGAAACACCTGAGCACATTTCTAGGTAAAGTGGGATTTACAAAGCGGAGATTGCGTGCAGCTGTGCGTACGCCATGTTTTATATGTCCCAAACTTACTTGGCGTAAGTAGATTTTTTTTGCTGAGCTTAAGTACGGTTTTAGTAAGGATTCTATGCAAAGTTTTATAAATCATCTACTCCAGCTGTGCTGAAGCAGAGGAACATCTAAAGCCAGCAAGGACTGGAGTTTGAGACCCCTGCTCTGAAAGGTCATTTCATACATTAGCCACAATCCATCCAATAGGCTTAACAACACTCCCACCACTGCGACACATCTCCACGGGGACAGACTCGCCCCTCTCACACCCACCTGATGCTCGGCATCCTGATCTGTACACAGAGGCAACCAAAAAGGGAAGTCTTTTCCATACATGCTGCTCCCCTTTGGCTTCGATGAGGCATGCAAGCTGCTACCTGCCCCGTGTCATTTTTACTAAGCTTGAAATCTGTTCTTATGAGTATAACAATCAGATAATGATCATAAAAAACACATTTTTGCCAGAAATAAAGAGAAAAACCGAGAGTAGATAAGACGAAAACAAAGTGCACCTCTTAAAATTTCTCAATATCTCATGCGAGCAAAACAAAATCCTCTTGTTTTTTTCTCTTGAGCAGCAACACTTGGCTAAGTTATTTACAACAGGTCACATGAAAGTTATTGAAAGCTGCTAATCGGGGGGATTGGAAGACAGTTTAGACAATAAAAAACAGCTACAAACTCAAGGACCACTGAGGGTTCAGACTTTGTGTTCATGCATCTCTGCCAGCTGGTTCTTGTTTGTGTTTTGAGACAGATAGGAATGACAGATGAAGACTGCACACACGCCCTGGACAAGACCTGAAGACTTCCTTCCTTGAATACTGTGTCTACACACCAAAACCATTAGAAAAAATGACATCAATGTTAATCCTTGTACTCTGGTAAAAAAAAAGCAAAAACACAAGAAATGATGCACAATTGTGAAATATCAAGTGTGCTTTTGTTTGTTACAGGCCAAAGAGTTGCAGAAAAGTGTGATGAATATAAGATCAAGAACCGGATATGCAGTTTTTTACATTTCTTTTGAGCTTTAGTCACTTTTGTAAAAATACTCATTAGAGCAAATATAATCACTTTCACATGTTATGTGCATGTTGGCTGCCAACACAGCTTTTAAACTTTGCCAGCATGCAGACGCATCAGCTGAGGGGTAGTGACATTAAAATCCAACCGTAACCATAACATCTTACATTACATGCAGCAATTGAATGATTTTATTAAACCTTATTCAAAAACCCAGACAGAGAGGAAGTGGGTTTTTTTTCTGTTCAAGGGTAAACAAGCCCCTCCTTGAGAAAACACATGGTTTTGAAACATTCTGTATTCCCATTTACAGTATTTCAACATCGAAAGTGTCGTAAATCTGTAGAAAATTGACTGCAAGTACAGCTTTTGGTTACGTTTTAGACAGCTACAAACAAGACCACCCAAAGTATATCCCTGTTTTCTCTTCCAAATCTCAGGATGAGAAGCATTTTCCTTCTACAACAGTCAAACCTTGGATTGATGGCTGATTTCTTGGTACTCCAAGTAAGGAAACAGAAAACTGTATATTTAAAGAGAGCTTCCACTGTTCCTCCATATAAAGGAAAGCTTTAGGTTAAAGGTCATGTTAAAACCTGATTTCCTAAATTTTAACCACAGAGATACAGTACTATGGATGAAGGAAGAGTAATAAGGTGCAATGGGGAAAATAAGGATGTGTGGTTTTTTTTTGTTGTTTTGACAGCTGCTGTTAATATTTCCTCAATTCATAAAACATTTTAATTTCAAATGCACAAGATTCTATTTTAACAATCATCACAAAGTCAAGTAAAACAATAAAACTCCCCAAATTTCCATCTATTCTGCTGTAGTGTTTAAAATGCAATAAAAAAGAAGTGTTCTGCACTTACATGTGGTGCTGTTTGTGTCCATCGTTCTGCTGATGCTCTGCATGTGAGATATGATGAACTTACTGCTGAGCCATGATGACAGTTTGAGTGTGTGAAGGCGTGTGCAGAGCTTCAGCCGCTGACAGATACAGTCAATATAAGACAGAGCAGGGACGACAGGGACTTCTCTTCTGGGTCCTAAAGCCCGGGAGTTTATAAAGACCAGTTCCCAGTTAAGGTCCAGATCTTTCACTTAGCTGATTGAGAACACTAGTAGCTGACAGTTTTGTTTTGTTTCAGGCAATACTGCAACAATTCTGAGTTAGAAATGAAACAACAACACTCTTCTATGTTTGGAGGGAAAATAAGTTGGTAAACAAGGTCAAACATGCACTAGCATAACTCAACTTTCCAGCTCCTGAAAAAAACACCGCATTAGCATTTTGTGTTGTTATTCTCTCTGAAGTCAGTTTGACTTAATAAGAACAACTGCTCTAAATATGCTGCTCTAAACCTGACACTGGAAGGGCAATGTCTACAAGCAATATATATATATATATATATATATATATATATATATATATACAGTATATTACATATAGATTTTCTAGGTGATGGTCAGCTTATAAAAAGGTACGTTAATGTTTCTGTCACAGTTTTCCATTTTCATTTACTCCTCCTACAAAACAAATGGTAACAGCACATAGTCGTTCAGACACACTTCACAGCCTGTCATTCAAAGTTGGAACAGCTAACAGATAGTGTGACTGAACTGGCATTTTTATATTATTTAACAGTTTTTACACAATCACAATGTTTAGCTGTTATAGAGATTTTATCACAGTAGAGTCTGCTGATGTCACACTAATTTTTAACATTACACCTAATGTTTGCAAATAAACTCATTTTACTCAAACACTCTACTTTTGATATAGTTTATGAATGACATCATCATGAGTCTCAAGCTTCATGTGACTGAAATGATATCAGAGCTCAAAATGTTTGCTTTAAAACTATAAGGCTTATTTTCATGTAATGTATCCTACAAAAAACACCATAAACACATGAAAGTTCAAATGTCTTACATGGTATCCTGCAATTCAGGATTTAGTTTGGTGTGACTTCAGTTTATACACAGTAATTATTTAGCAATAAATCAGAACTCTATATTACTATGTGTCTTATTAAAGAAGTACTAAATAACTTTTCTCACCCAGTGGTTAAAAACGGAATTACAACTGTTGTAAACAACCGCGTCTCAGACGGCTATTATTTGAACCAGCTTTCCAGATAATGTCATCAGACAAGGTGGTGTACTGTATTTTGTTTATTTTTAGTGCACAATTATCATCAGAGCAGAAACAAAATTGCTACTCTTCTCCAACATGATGCCAACAAAAAGCAAACTCTGGTCAGTGTGCCAAAAAGCTAACTGCTAGCCTTTATAGGAGTGAATTGCGACTGCTGCTGCAACAAACAGCTGTTGCCATAAAGCAGCAAAGGAACCGCCCATTCACAGCCGCGACCCAAAGTGCTGAAGTTGTTCAGTCTATTGTTGGGTCATCTGAGGCATCAGAGGGATGTCTAATATCACTTAATGTTCAATTCCAATTTTTTTTGTGAGATCTGATCTTTTTGCAAAGTCGTTCACATTCACAATAAAATACGACCTGAATGTGACTTGCTGTTTGAACGGAATGCATCTTGAATGTGTCACACATGCGCATTAGAGGGAACAGTGACTCCTTCTATTAAAGGTGGTATATGGAACTTGGAACACAATAACACGGCACAAAGCCTTCAGCCATCTGGGTGCCAGGCTCGTTAACCCCCCTGCACACGTGCGCGCTCCGATGCTCAGGCCGACCAATATTCCTCACCAAACCCACTCTGATCCCCGATTCGAGCAAGACAATAAAATATGAGTTCAGCTCACTAATCATGCTCTCCAGCCCCGCTGATCACACACTGACTCTGATAAAAGCAGCTCCTACCTGTTTGAAGCTCAGGAAATCAATTCAGTCTGTGGCAAAGAGTTCACAGTTGCACCGTGGCTCCAAAACGTCCTGCAGTCCCTCTTAAGATCCTCTGTCCTCCCCACACACCATCCTGCATGCCCCACTTATCCAATAAAATAAAATAAGCAATAAAATCCTTTGAGGTGTGTCTTGCAGTCAAACAAGTGGCCCGAAGCTCCTCCACTTCAGCAACATGAAGCAGCTACGTATTAGCTAGCCGATAATAAAATCGTTTCTACACAGAACTTGCTCGTCTCATGGGAAACCCCAGGGCAATCCCTATGGCAAGCAAATACGGTATATATTCACCACATGTCCCCGATGCTTCCAGCTGCTTGACCTGCAGACTCCACAGTACCAGCCTCACTGTGCTGGATTATTTACAGTATTAGGCAACCCAAAAAGGTGCCTGCTGGTCTGCCAGCTATTGGCTGGTAGATGGAAACAAAATGCCAATGTCGTGCCCTCCAAAATTAATATTTTACAAAATTTTACTTCAAATATAATTTTTAAAGGAAATGCTGTATTTTCATTCTACAACCCTCTAAACTCCCCGTGGAGGCATTATTTTGTTAAAAATATTGCTTTTAATGAAAATATTCCGTATACCACATTTAAGCTCTGAGACTTTTTATTTTTCTTTGGCATTGGAGCCAGGTTCGTGCCAGGTTCCGTGCTCTGCCATTTCTTTGGAAATATTTTTTAAAAATGAACAAGTCCAATAACACCCCTTGAGTTTGGCCTGAACGGAGCTGTCTCCCCAAATATTAATTAACGCAGACACTTGGGTTTCTCGCCATTGACTGTTCTCTGTGTCAACTGCCGTACTGTTGTTTACTTTTTGCTCCCGCGTCCTCGACGCAGAATAGTCATGTAGGTCACCTATTGATGATGTACAGGTCGGATGGAAGCAACCAGATGGTTCAAACTGAGGTCGCATACCAAGAGTTCGGATATGTATCGGATTTAGGACCACATACTGATGTGGCCTGGGTCGCATTTTAAAAAATAGGATCTGTGTTGTTCAGACTGACATAAAAAAAATCAAATACAGGTCACATAGGGGCAAAAAAAAAGGGATTTGGGTCACTTCAGCCTGCCGTCTGAACGTAGCCTTTGACAAGTTTCAAAAGGTTAAAGTTTTAAAAGTTATTTAGTACTGCTTTTAGAGAGATCTGCTGGTTTTTACATTGAAATGTGAGCATTTTGTCTTTTCTCATCACATCCCAGCAAAACTCTGGCAAAAGCAACACACTGCCTCTATCAGCTTATCTTCTCCCATCAATCCCTTCTCCTGCCAAATCACACACAGATAATGAATCATGCTTCATTAAACCAGGTTGGGTTTAACATTCATGTGCACACACTGAATGCATTACGCAAAATATTACAGTGGTCGACGGTTATATGCACAACCTCGGTGCCCAGCAGTTTTGTGCATATACAGTACAGACCAAAAGTTTGGACACCCCTTCTCATTCTCTTTGTGTCCAAACTTTTGGTCTGTACTGTAAGTGTTGTGTGCATTTTTCCGTCGGTGGTCATTTGGACTGTAAACACGGGTAGCGGAGTTCGGTATTGATAACAGATAATTGAAAATGATGTAATAAGGCAATTACAATATATTAGGAGAATAAAACTCTCAAACAGACTGAGTTATATATTCGTAGAGCGGATCCACCATGACACTAAAAGTAAACAGATAGGCCAGATACGTGCGCATGCATGGATACGATAGTAACAACACAGATTAAGTTAGTAACAGAACAGAACGGTTTTCTATATCGGATATTAAGAACTCATGATCGGGCAATAAAGACGAGAACAAATGTTACATGTGACACTGAAGAAGTGGATTACTTTTTTGGCAACCGTCTGACAGCTTTAGGCAGACGCACCAGACAAGCGTTTTTGTTTTGTTTTTTATGAATCTTCATAAAAATGTTATGGAATGTCTTATTTTATCTGAAGACTGTTATAAATAAAATGGAAGAGACAGATTTTAAGTTTCAGTTTAATTTTAATGTCAAAAAGTAACAATATTCAAAGGAAGCGAAGTCTTTAACAACCCTGAATCTTTACTGTGATGCTAAACAATTGTGTTAGTTTGTGTGGAACATAATCACTGGTAAAACATAAAAATTATTGGATTAGTATTCTTAAAGAATAAAAATATTTGTGAATTTATGTATGACTAAAATGTTTATTTCAAAACACTAAGTCATGATTCATTTGTTACAATCTGAAGAAAAAAGGACAGAATTTAAATTTATATTACAAACTCAATATCCAGAAAAGTTGGAAGATTTCTGAAAATCAAATGTTGTGGCCACACTTACAGAAAAAAGAGATTTTAGCTTCTCGTTAATCCGTGCTCTTTGTTCTCTTATCATCTGTTTCAATTTTGGCACAATTATTTTAAAGAAGAGATGGATCTGAAAACATGCCTGGTGAAGCCTTTCTGTGTGGAGTTTACATGTTCTCCTCATGTACAAGTGAGTTTTCTCTGCAGAACTAAAATGTGTAGGACACAGTAATTAATGACTCTAAACTGGAACTAGATGTGTGTCTCTCTGATGGACTGGTTACCTGTCTATGGTGTAACCCCATGTCCTACCCAAAACCAGATCCCCCAACAAAGTGTAAACCTGCTGAGCAACAAGTTGGTACAGAAAATCAATAGATGGAAACAGACTGGGACACGAGATATGCTAGATACTCATGTCCAAAAAACCAAAAAGCGTTATGTCATGGACGAGAAATTGTCCAGCTGAAATGGATCTAAAAATCTTTCTAGGAAAAAGGTTGACTCGATGGTAGGTGGCCAGTTTTTCCCTTTGCATCAGAGACATCTGTCAGCATGAAAATCTACCAAAAATGAGTCATGTGCAGTTTCTTCTTGCTATACATGTTACATGTACAAGCAGAATGACTTGGGCTGCTGAAGGATTCATTTCTAAAACTTATTCCAGCACATTGGAACTTGGCTGCCATGACTGAGACTACTAAAAGATTTACCAGGATTTATATGTCTTTTTTAACAAAATCAAAATTAGGGATGTCCTGATAAGTTTTTTTTGCCCTTGAGTCCAAATCCAAGTTATTTGATTTTGAGTATCTACCGATATCGAGTTCCGATCCGAGACTTCTGTAATACATTAAAAAAGAATGAACAGATCATGGATGTTCCTTATTTTCATTTAATTCACCCTATTTTAACAGCTCTGTTAACAAATAGAGCACTTCTGTGAGATAACTTGATCAATTAATAACAAATTCTTTACTTTTGGACTTTATATATCAGAGTGCTGATTGGGAGGTAATGTCCAATTCTGATCAAGTCTTGTGATCGGGCCCGATTTCCGATCACGTGATTGGATCTGGACATCCCTAATCAAAATCAATTGACTTTATTTCTAAATTATCTAGGTTATATGTTTGTTTATATATGTATGAGAGACAGAAATGGAAGAGAGTTCAGCACCTGTGCGACAACAGATGTGCTCATTACAGGTCCCAACAACATCCTCAGACATGAAAAGGACATCCATACTGTGCCCACTGATACAATTACAGTTGCTGGCTTTGACAATAACCTGAATGGTCGATTCTCATCTTTAAGCTGTAGATTCTGATATTTGTAGTTTTTTTTGTAAATTGTGGAATTCTTTCATTATAAATCACGTTTGCTCTGTTTGATCTTTGAGAACTTGGTGCCAAGTTATATAATTTCCTCAAACATTATCCTGTTTCCAGTTATAAACATTTATAGTTTGGCTTCAGCCTTATAGAGAAAGATTTCAACAGATTTCCAGAATCTTTTTTACAATATTTAAAACTGTAGAATTTTTTTTATAACTAATGGAAGATATTGAGTCTGGTGAAATGATCTTTACTTGCCTAATCCTTACATTCTCCCCTGTCGCCTTTAGATTAGCAGAATCTTCCAGGACAATGTTAAATGTATATTTTTGCCTTTCTTTGTGACTATATCAAAATTCTTCTGGAGTATGTTGATACTTCAGGTTCTAATATCTAAATGTTTTATGATTTTAATACAAAGAATACAGACACTGAAATTCTACAAACTACCAACTTATCTGGAAGTGAAGTTTGTTTTAAATCTTTTGGATTGCACAGTGAGCTATTTCTGTTGGTAATCTTTAACTACCTAACCACTATCATAAGGAATATGCTCTTCTAAACTGTCGATTTTTATCATCACAGAAAATCAATTCAGATCCTTAAGAAAAAAAATTATAAACATTTTTTTTTCAAAAGTAATAAAAACATTCAAACATTCAAGATTTTGTCTTTCTGTATTAGTGTAAACCAGAGGAGCATTTTCTCAAGTAAAATTGTAAAATTGAGAACAGATAAACAAAAATGATACCAAATCAAAAGAAAAAGTGATGCTCTATTCATGTTCACACTCATTCTTATTCTTTTAGGTCATTCATGCTGATAAATTGTCATAAATAATATATTGTATCTACATTCTACTCATTCAGATTGCTGGTGCTGCACAGTCGTGACTAAGAGAGCAAAACAAGTAAGGCAAAGCCAAAATCCTCCTCATTGGGTTTTAGTACTGCAGTTCTGGTCAAACACACACTGCATGGCCATGTGAGTACCCATTCACATCATCCTCCATCATCTGTACTTGTAAAGCACTACAGCGAGAAAGTCTCTATTGCTTGCACTCCATTCGAGCACACAGCTGCACAGGCACCCCAATCTCTGCGTATTGCCACCATCGGTGTCCCAAAAGTCGCCTGGAGTGACGGGAATTTGGTTTGTTGAGTGAGGAGATCTGGGGCAGGGTCTCTGGCACGGCAGTGTAAACTGAGTAAAGGTCTTCGTTTCTGAGTATTCCCTCTAAAGCAAAGTCTCCGAGTTTTACTTATGGCAGGTTTTAAGATATGTTGAGTGGGACTAAAACAGCCGAGCCTGTTTCTTTAGCTCATTCCTCTTCCACAAGGCCAGACGGTCAAAATCTTCCAGGGTCATACCAAACACTTGGACAAACTCTTCTGGAGAAAGATGGCGCTGGGGAACAGAAAGAAAATGACCAAAATCATCAGTCTCACTCTATATGTTATTGTTTTTATATCAATGCATCCATGTTCCCCACATTTCACGTTTTTACTTACTTCTAGTCGGGCTCTGTCTACATCCTTGGGTAGCCTATTCCGCCCTCTAGTGGTGACAATGAGCGATTCATAGGGGTAAATCTGAGATGTAAGGAAAATCAACCATTACTACAATTTTTTATTTTCAGGTTTATTGATAGAAAAAGTTATTTTTAAAGAGTTAACATTGTACCTTGAGTTCTGCTGGAAGAAGACAAAAACAATTACGTAAATACAAGAGATAAAAGAACCAGAACAAGTGCTTCAATTTAATAAATGGATGGAGTTATTAAATCCTATTTAATGTACCTCTGTTACCCCAGTGGACCTCGCTGCCACAGTCATACTGGTACTGGAAGCAATCTGCACTCTGAGGCTGCAAGTGCAGGGAAGGGAATTATGCTTAATATAAGTAATTGGCTTTGGGAATTTCCAAAGAAAACAGGCTAATTAATATGAAAATTGGTAGAAAAGGTCATTAGAAATTAGCTCTCTAATATTTGTATGACGACATGATGTGAAAATAGAGGTCTCACCCGTTGAATACCATTACGTCCATATCCTGGTAGCGAAGCCGACTTACAACAGAAATCTTAAAATATTAGCAAAAAAAAAAAATCAATAAATGAACTCAAATATTGAAAATGCAGCAATTTACATTTTATCTCAGACATTTTTTACATTATTTTTCATGTTGTCTGGCACACTGAAATCATGTTGCAGCTCTGGCCAGCAGGTGGTAGACCTTACCAACAAGAAAAATAACAAGTTCCAGATGTGTGCACACTGGACTGCAGGCAAATGTCATTTATGAACCAGCACAACAAAAACAACTACTATTTAAATTTTAAAAACCCTTTCAAATAAGTATTTTGCAATAAAATAAATACTTTTATCGAAATAGACTCACCACTATCTGCACTGTACTGAGATCGAGGAGCTGTGAAAGAAACAGATTTGTAAATTACAGCATATTTTTTCCTAAAAATAAAAAAATCCAGCAGAATGTTCTTGATTTTCATTAAATTCTACTACAAAATCCTTCAGAGAGCTGACATGAGTTTGCTTTAATAAAAGACAAGTTGGGAACTCATTAAGCATGACGATCAAACAAATCATTGTTTTTTAATGTAAGTCCTCAGGACCCACTGTCCCGCCTGTTTTCGATGTTTTCCTGCCTCAACACACCTGACTGATTGGCTGATTAACAGGCTTTTGTTAAACTGCAGTCATTGGAATCGGTTGTGTTCAAACAGAGAAACATCTAACACATGCAGGGCCGAAAGACCCCAGGACTGGAATTGAAAATCACAGCATTAAACTGACAATTAGCCTGAAAAACACCACAGAAAAACATGAAAATGTAAACAAGCATATAAAAGGAAAATCTGAGAGGAAAGAAACTTTGCCTTTCAGATGAAACAAAATGAGTGCTGCTCAGTTATGTTCCCCCCAACTTGAAAACCAACCATAATGAGAAACTTAGAGCCTATAAATAAAACAGAACAGCTGTGAGTACTAGAGCGCAGGGTAGATACACAGATGGATGGATGAAGAAACTGAGTCTTGAGAGAACATATTTTGTCAGTAGAAAATTGAAAAATAAGGTCTAAAAGGCAAACTAGGGGAAGATGGAGACTAAAAAAGAAAAGGTGTGATAGTCTGATAGCAGACCAGCTGTTGTCACAGAGTAAAATATGAACAACAGAAACAGGAAAGAATTTTTAACCGCAACATCAGATTCAAGTCTGAAATTATACCACTGACTATAATTATTAGAGACATGGCATAACTTTCCACTGATGATACTCAGTTATATTTATTAAGTAATGAAGCCTGATGAATCCAGTTATTTACATCACAAGCTTGTCTTAATGACATAAAATAATGGATGATGCTGTTCTTAGAGTCAGACAAGAGGTTGTTGTGTTGTGGCCTAAGAACCTTAAGAACAAGCTGTGTAGTCAGTTATCTACGTTGGATGACATTAATTTGGCCTCCAACAAGTAGGTAAAGAACCTGGGTGTTATCTTTGACCAGGACATGTCCTTTAGTTCTCATATAAAGCATGTTACCAGGACGGCCTACTTCCACCTGCGTAACGTTGCTAAAATTAGGAGCATTCTGAATCAGAGTGATGCTGAAACATTAATTCATGTATTTACTACTTCTAGACTTGATTATTGTAATTCTTATCAGGATGTTCTGTTAAAGGCCTCCAGCTGATCCAAAATGCTGCTGCCAGAGTTCTGATGAGAGTTAGAAGGAGAGATCATATTTATCCTGTTTTAGCATCACTTCATTGGCTCCCTGTAAAATCCAGAGTACGATTTATAAATTTACTTAATATAAAGCTCTAAACAACCAATCTCCATCTTATACTAGGGATCTTATTGTTTTATATACTCCTAGTGGAGCTCATTGCTCTCAGACTGCAGGTCGAATGGCAGGGAGCTTCAACTTTTAATCCTTGAGGCAGACACCATTTCTGTTTTTAAGAATAGACTTTCCATTTTGATCACACAGGGTAAGCTTAGACTATCCAGAGCTACTGTATATCTTTAATTATGCTGCTATAGGCTGCCAGAGGACATATTGACCACATTTCATTACTCTGTTGTCTTTACTCTCTGAGTTTGTATTTATTTTGGTTGTTGCTATTAACTTTAACGCTGTTTCTCTTTCTACAGAAATTATGACTGGCCCAAATCCATCGTCTCTTTCCTGTCAGCTCCGACCCCAGTCAGTCGAGGCAGAAGGCCCATCCTAAGCCGGGTACCTGTTAACTCATTCAATGCCATTGATGTCTATAGACATCAAACTGAATCCGAACGCTCAGTACAATAGACGTCATTACAGCTTTTATTGGCTGAAATCCTGCTAAGCATTCTGGGGCAGCTGCTCATTGAATTTGAAATTGTTACATGCTGTAATTAGTCCTATGATCCAGGAGGGGGCAGTGGTGCACTTCTCTGGGTGAGATCGTCCTTTCTTACCCTGTTAAAAAAGGCATGTGGAGCAGGGACTAGGACGGGGCGAAGTGGGGGAGGAGCCAGGCAATCAGAACGAGCTGTGATGTGATCTCATTGTTCAGAGTTATTATAAATTATAGAATTGATGAAATTGAGAATGTTGTGGAATTGATTACATGAATAAAATCCCTCCAGCGCAACGGTCAGATCTACCGGGAACGAGTATTGTGTCAGTTCGTCATTTTCGGACTTGTGATGTCTTCAGTCTGACGTTGGGATTCTTCTAGCGATCAAATCTCTGTCTGCTCGTATTGTTTGAAAGCCAGACAGAGCCATACTGGAGTCTGGGATATGTTCCTTTAGCCATGTCTCTGTAAAACACATGATGCTGCATTCCCGATACTCTCGCTGGGTCTTCAACAGAGTTTCAAGTTCATCCATTTTGTTAGCAAGAGATCTCACATTTGACAATATGATGGAAGTGAAGGTTTAAACTTCCTCTTTCTCTCTCTTCGCTTTGCTCCTGCCCTGCATCCACGTCTTCTTCTTTTTAGCTCATCGCCTTAGAAATGTCCATTGACTCCTCTCTCCTGTAAACAAGTTTCTTGTTTCTATGGTGACACATCATAACAAGTGGTAAAAAGGCAAAAATCATGCTTAAAAAAAACTCTCAATCAGAACAGCACCCAAATCAGAACAAAAAAAGTATCTCAGAAACAATATTTCAAAAGAAAAAACATCAAGAAACAGTCAAAAAGAACAAAAAATTCTAGCAAAGTCACAGAGCTACTCCAGCAAGCTGCCACCAGTTGTAGCGCTATTTGCTGCTTTTTTTCCTTATATTTTATTCAAATGTTAAAATTGTCTATAAATGACTACTTTCATACATAAAATAAACTATAAAAAGTACTCTTTTCCTGTTTATTTTTTACATTCATAGTAGTAAAACATAGTTCAGATGTTGCATGAATCATTGAAACATGAAATATTTACATCAAAGTCACTGAATAACCTCTTTACACAAAATGCTCTTTATCTCAGCTTTTAGTCCTGAAACGTGTAGATTTTCAAAAAAGTTGCTCTTTTGTACTGTAGATTACTAAATAACAGAAAGAAGATGAAAAAAATTTTTTTGTTGTTTTTGAAAGAAGAAAGACTAAACTTTGCACTGATGGTTTCAGAATTCACATAGTCATAGCAGAAAATATTTTGTGAGCCTTCAAAAATCAGTAAAAATGCTAAATATCTGGCACTGAGGGGGGGGGGGGTATGAAATCTGAAAGTGGCACTGAATGAGTTAAAAGAGAGTTTTTCCTTTCCACTGTCACCTTGTGCTGCTCTGTTGTGCTCATTCACTGCTTTCTAGTTTAAAGACTGTTCGGTGAGTCATTTTTTTCTTTAATTGTTTTTCTCAGTTCTCTAAGCTCTCAGCCCTTCACACCTGAGTTCCATCCACCTAATTAGTCAAAGTGTCTCCTTGGTTTACCTGCACTGGGTTCTTGGTGATTTTTCTCATTTGCTGTTTTGTTTGCAGCCTTTTCTGTATTTTGTTTTCTTTTGTAAATGTCTTTATTTTCACTCACATGCCTCAGTCTGCATCTTGGGTCATTCACTCAATGTTTACAATGAACAATGAACTTTTAAACTACAAAAAAGGGGGAGATGAAAGCAGAGTGGGTCCTTACAGCCATTGATGATGCTGTTGTACACTGTTGTCCCATAACCTGTAGTGTTCAGTGTTTCCTTGCTCCCACTACGAGAATTCCTTGCACTGCCCCAGGGGTCGTTGTCATAGGAACCAGATCTAGCTTTCATCTCTTCTTTTAGGATCATCCTTCCGATGCCACTCCCAACCTTGGAGGAAGGAGAGAGGAGAAAAATAAAAAGAACAGAGGGATAGAAGAAGTGTATTATTTTGGTGTGTTTGTGAGGAGAGAATTCACGTTAATCGAATGCCGAAGAAAGAAAAATGGGAACTAATCAAGCTCCTACTCTTTGAAGACTCTGACTCCAACTCTCTTCATCTCCTCCAGTTGAGAATCGTCTTCTTGGCACCCGATAGGCTGCAAGAGAAAGTAGATAAAAGAGATTCCCCTTCACAGTGAGAATGCAGTAACAAAGCGAATGAGCAAATAAATATGACAACCATGTTACAAAATGAACTGTACTCTTGAGTCTGTGTTTGGTTCAGTGAAGAAAGAAGAAAAGAAGCTGGTTGCCATGAACATGAGAGCATTCCTTACCCCTGGGGGAGCTGGTGTATGGGTAATAGTCAGACTCTGACTGTGTGTATGGCTCTGGGGAGTAGGCGGACAGACTGGAGGATCTGAGGATGTCCTCACTGGTTCTACTTTTAGTGGCTGACTCCATGTGATTGTCTGGAAAAGTATTGATTGATTAAAAGATGACAAAGAAGCAACTGATACTTTTACAGTAGGAACATTTTGACACTTGAAAATATTAATATACAATTCAATATCACACTTGTAATGAAAGCTTGGAATTTATAGACAGCTAGTTTAGTTTAGACAACCTTTTTGTGGGACTGCCATCAGGAATTCAGATTTTTGCACAGATGAAAGTAAACATGAAATGTCTGATATTCTTACACACTTTTTCCACCTTTAAATTAAGTATTTGTCAAAACTCAGTCAAAAAACATTAACTTGAGCTTGTTCAGTCCATTTAAACACCATAAAAACTGAACTGTTGCTGTCATCTAAAAGACTATTTGTTGAAGGGTAGCAATGATCTTCCAAAACCCGAGGTTTGTTTTATTTCAATGAAATTAGTACAAGAGTACATGATTAAAGAATTAGTTTTTACTGAAGAAATGTACCAGTATATCGCTTGTCATCTGTCATACATAAATTAAACTAAGATCCTTTTATCTTCAGAAATAATTTAGACAGCGATTTTGATCAAATCTTGAAAATAACATTATACATGATCTCACTCAGTGTTGCAAGGTTAGTACTCAGAGTGTGTTTTGAATGACTTTCAGCTACAACCACATTTGATTTTAACCCAATCTCTGTAATGTTAAAAGGGTTGAAGACATTGTTTGTTAAGGTCAGTTATCTGTAGTAGCAATCTGAAATGTTAACTACAAAAGTTTATTAATTGTATACGGTGATTATATTCTGAGACTTTTATTAAAATCATACGAGTGAGATATGATCGTTTTAACTGGCACACAGGATTAATCCAACAGCGTTAATGCTAAAGTTTCAACAAAGTTCATGTAAGCTCAAGGTAGTCGTAATAAATGACTTGTACCACACCAAGTTTTAGTTCAGTATGAATAAAATTCACTGCATTATAGCAATTTTTGCGCTTGCTAGGCTATAGGGAGCCACAGTCATGCCCTTCTACTTCCGGTCCATGGGTCCCCTGGACGAAAAAATAATGAATGGAAGTCAATGGAGGGATTAAAAGTTATTTTCTGATCCAGTTTGAAATGCACCATGGATCAAACATATGATGTCCGTGAGTTGTAAAGACAAGTTTTGATGCCGACAAAGCGACACGCAACAAAAGTTACTTTATATTTTGTGTGAAGACACGTAGTAGACTACAATCATTTGTCTCCTAAAATTGACGTCACCATACCGCTCAGAAGGAGAAGAATCAGAATAGGAACAATGGCAGTGAGATTAGTGAGCTTTCCCTCCTTCTATCAGGACGAAGGAAGGAGCATTAAGCGACTAGTTTTGTGGTGACATCCAGGTACAAAAACACACTGGCATTGTCGCGTAAAAATGAGGGAAAAGGCAGCGGTGAGACTCGGGAGATTCTGCCGTGACGTCATATGTGCGACTTTCCAGTTGTAGTCATTTTAATTACAAAATTTTTAAAATAAATAAATCAGAATCCACTTGACAGACCCGATCAAAACGTACATCATTATTTATCATTTAAATTGCGGTACAGCATATGTGTGATTCAGGGCGTAATACAAAGTGAACCAGAAAATAATTTTTATCGCTTCATTGACTTCCATTCATTATTTTTTCATTCAGGGGACCCATGGGCCGACCGGAAGGGGAGGAGACTGTGGATGCCCATGGTGGCTACCTTGAAGCTAGCTGGCTTTAAAAGGGAACTTGTTGAAAATGTACAAGCAAAAAAAATTTTTTTTTTCCACAGATTTTAATGAAACTCTACGCAATGGTTCATGAAACATTTTGCTGACACTAAAGACAAACATACACATGCATGCACATACAGTCCGAAACAAAAACCTTATTTTACTTCATAGACCCATGTGATAATAAACACAATTCAGAATGGTTTAGGGTGGTTATGCTAAGCTAAGCTAAGCCAGCCATCTCCTGATAACAGACAAAACTGTCTGCCCAAAAGTCGCATATCTACATGATGATCTAAGAGTGAAAATTAATGCGTGGCAGTTCAAATTATTTATTTCAGACACTGCATTTTCGAGACCTGAAGCACACATATAAGAAATGTGACAAAGATACACAAACACACACAGACAGAGAAAGAGGGAGAGACTTCTAATTCAGTCACCACATTCACCTTTCCTGTCAGGGAAGATCAATATTTTACCAACAGCAGGAAAATAACTTGCATTAAAGTGGGTTCAGTTACAGCTCAGCCAGAAGCAGCTAAGCAGTTTTACAAGCATTGCAACATGATGATACTGATTCTGAAATGACAACAGGCCCAAATCCATCTGTGTTTGTCTGTATCTCTTTCCTGTCAGCTCAGACCCCAGTCGGTCGAGGCAGAAGCCCGCCCATCCTGAGCCGGGTTTTGTAGGAGGTTTCTTCCTGTTAAAAGGGAGTCATTCCTTTCTACTGTCATCAATCATAGTAACCTTTTGTTATGAACTTGCACTTTATGAATAAAAATTGATTTGAATTGAACTGAATTGAAATCCTGCTCTGCACTCAAGCAGTCAATGAAATGTCACTATGGAGTAACGTGCAGTTGTTATGTTACACTCCAGTCTGTTAGCCATTTTCCTTGACAGCCCTTTGATCCACGATCCATCTAAATTTTTATATACATGACGAATGATGCTCTTGCTCAATCTTCTCATCTTTAGGACACATTTGAGCTCAACTACAGCGTTGCCCACACAGACACAAACACATCGGACTGAGTTAAAACAATGAGAGGAGGGAGATACTTACAGTGGCAAGGTCACCGTGTAAAGTGGAGCAGGGGGTGGGGGAGGTGAATAAAAGTGATTGGATGCAATAAAAAAGGGAAGCAAAAAGAAAAGGGAAACATTATTGGAGCATCCTTAAGGGGAGATGTGAAGATGTAAAAGCTTTGCTAGCCACACTGAGGATGAGGGAAATCAGGACAGGTAATGAATTCACTAACTGATGAGCACATAACTGGTCTTTAATCTGTAAATTCAATACAATGTTCTGAGTCTGTCGAGTCTTTTATCATCGACTTTATTTAGTACTGAAACAAGTGAAAGTATTATTCAATAGCTATCAAAGAATCTTTAATGAGACTGATGTGTGTCATCACTCACACAAATAAAGCTGAATATTGTTAACTTGCAACTGGAAGCATTTTCTAATACAGTCATGGGAAAAAGACAGTTCACCCTTATTCAGTTCTAGGATTTGAAGAAATAATAAAAATGATGTGATCTATACCAGGTTCCAAAATTATTTAACTCTAACCTCAAGTGTAGAATAGAACACAACAGATTTCACCATATCATATCATAAAAACATTACTAAAATAGAACAGCTGGGCATGAAGACCTAAATCCACGCCATAATCCAACAAGTTTGTAGAACCAATAGAACCAATCAGAAACAATGAAGTGATTTTTTGTAGACTTCATCAGTTTGAACATCTCTGTGGAGGAATCATGGCCTTCTTTTCTTAACAATAAATCTTCAGTTTGAGGTCTGCAGACATTTGTTTTTTCACAGCTCCTGTAATTCTTGGTCCAACCACAGCATTTCAATCAGATTAAGGTCCAGACTTTAACAGGACGGAACTTTGATTATGTGTGTCAGCAGGTTGGTTGCTGATTTGTTGGTGTTCTTTGTCATTTACATCCACTGAAAACAGCTAGATGGTTTTTTTTATGCTAAAATATACTTTTTTTGCTTGGAAGAAGAAGACATGATGTCACATGTAGCATATCATGTTTACAGAAGTAAGTGTGGATTTTACACGTTACATTTGGATATCATTTCTGAATTTGCTTTTCAATTGGAGCAAACAGAATTATTGCTACGTGATAAAAAGAAGAATGCTGTAGAATGTATTTTGACTTTCTTTTTTTTCTTACAATAACTTCATAACCTGGCAAAGACCAGCCGTGACGCTGTTAGTCGCATGCAAACATGTTTTATACATGGAAACAACTTGACCAGTGATTAACTGATCTAACAGCTGAGAAACACAACACTGGGGGATGTCTACACTGACAATGAAAGAGTGTTCACATGAGCCAACATACACTGTACAGTACAAAGGAGTATGCACGACAACAATATAGATACAAAATCCTCAATCAAGTGATCCTATAGCATTCAGCTGAAAAGCCTTTAGAGTGCAGAGGACGGTAAATCTTTTACTTATGAGAAACATTATACAGATCATTGAATAGCATCAGAGTTTAATGGCCTCTGAAAAAAAGGCAAACAAAAAAGAGCTGTTAACTATGTTGTTAACTAGCTGTTAACTATGTCTTCAGGCTATTTCAATGAAAACATAAATGTGCACAATATGGCTAAACTCTCCTTACACCACACTGGCTGCAATTTTCAGTCAGCACAACTACTTCTCTCCAAGTTGTTCCAGGTTATTTAAAACTAAGAAAGACACTAACATCTCTTAAAATCCTACATCAGAAACTATAAAATACTTTATAGCAAATGGCAATTCTTGTTATAATCCAGTTTTCCATTGTGCTTTGGTCAGTGCTTTCCTGGTAAAACTACTGTGTACTCCACGTTTGTCATGCCTGAGCAAACTCTGTCTTCATTCATGAGCTAATCCATTCAAATTTAACACCCAGAACTTGATGCAGACTGCACACAGAAGAAGAAATATGATGTTTTTGGCATTCACACAAAAATTGCTCTTCTACATTCAACTAACTGTTTTTAATCATTCAGTGTGTAAACAAGCTCTGCTAGACAGCTGTTACAGCACAGATTTTTGTTGCTACGTCAAGCTAATATTGTTACTCTACAACCAATGTCTCTGCAATGCTAAAAAGCACTGACAGTCCAGTTAAAAAGATAAAGAAAAAAAATATTAATCACAAGATGACTAAACCGACAGGAGGGGCAGGCTGAGGCAAGACTAACTGCACTGTACCAGTTCTCTTATAGATGGGCGGCTTCCTGTAGATGCTGTGGTCCCCTGTGGCTGAGGAGAGAAACAGGAGATGGAGATGTAAAACATGGAGGCACAAAAGAGAAGAGATTGTGAATGGCTGCTGGGATGATGTAACAGGAGAAGGGGAGAGGGGAAGTGGTGAGGAGGAGGGACAGTTATAGTGGAAGTTGCAAACAAGGTAAAGATGCAACGCGAGGCGGAAAACTCATCTGGGTGACTGCGTTTTGGACAGAAATACATTTTGATTACATCTGAGATCATCTTTGTTCCCATGGATCATAAACTTTCTGAATGATGTGCATTAGTTAGTAATGGTTGGGAAGTTAAAAGGAAGAGCGTTAAAAATGCTGCAATGGAGGGATGAGGAGTCCTACCTGGAACATGAAAATGTTTAGGGGGCTGGTTTGTGGTGGGTGTGCTTGATCGCCCCTCTTGGTCATAATAAGGTGAACTCCTGCCACTCTCAGAGCCTGCAGCCAGCCACAGCCAATCACAGCAAAGGAAACATGAGGAAAGGCTCGGAACACATGCAAATGGGAACTAAACAGCTACAGCTTTTGTTTACATTAGAATAATGAAACAGAATTACTTTTCCCTTTGTTTAATTTGACAGATTATTAATAAGTGTATTCACAAAGTCCCAGCTTAGATGAAATGACAGCCAAGTAGCAACTGAATCCAATGAGGCAGCCAGACAAGTGACATTCTGCTCTAAGGAGATGAATCTACAATCTCATGTTATAATGTTCTAAAAAGCTTCTGTAGCTGTAAAAAAGATGGAAAAATGTATTAACACGTTCACATTAGCGAAAAACTAAGACATTTCAGGAAATACTGTGTTATTACTAACTATAAAGGACTATTTATTCTCTTGTCAGTTTGTATAAAAATGTGCAACAATGGCATGTTGTGGACAATTTGTGTTAAATGCCATCTCTTTTACCGGGGTAGACAAACTGCTGAGAAGAGCGAGGCATGATGGGTGACAAGCCTTGACAAGCATATGTAGGGGAGTCGATATAACCTGGACTGGAGCCTCGGCGCTGCTTTGCATCCAGATTGTCATAGTCCTAAAAAAATCCAGGATGAATTAAGTTCGAAAGGAGAACAGAAGCAAGTTTGCAACGGATGCATGACAACAGGTTACTTGTTAGAACTTGTTTGCTGTTTTTACCTGAGAATATGCGGAGAGAGTGCCAAGTGACTGTATGATCAGGGAAAATAGAAAGTCAGATATTAGAAATGAGTGACAACAAATATAATATGTTGTCATTTAGATATTCAGTTTTCACAGTTATGTAAAGCAATATCGAGGATGGCTTATCTGCTTTAACAAAAACATCATTCAGTTGCTTAATGGATTTATTGCTCTTTTGATTTATGTTAATGAACACTTGCCAAACTTATAATCTAATCTTCCTGTTAATTCAAATATTTAGTAAAATCAAATTTCATGTCTGAAGTAACTATTGCCTCACTGTTGCTAATATTAGTTAATTTGCCCACATTTATATGTAAACTTGTTAAATTCTACACTTTTTGGTCTAAAAACGTCTTAGTGCTGCCCTCTTAGGGTTGAAAGGTTGGTACTGCATTTGAATTTTGTGATTGGCTGAAAGCGGTTCATGCCTACGTCAGCATCGTCTCTAAGACACGCCTCCTGGAGTATAAAACCATCTCAGACAGACACGCTTGCACCCGCCTGCCCGTTGTCTCCAGCTTCTCACCTAAGCTGCACAGTGGGATTTAGAGCAACTGGCTGAAAACTACGACAAACAGAATAACTAATATCATTAAAATCTGGACAAAGACTTTATTTTACTATTTGCTATTCAGACATTTACTCAGACTCATGTCAGCAACACAGCATTAGCTTTAGCATTGTGGCTAACAACAATCAATCGGTAAACTACTCTGAAAACTACGACACAGAGAATAACTAACATCATTAAAAGAATAATTAAACCGGGGCAAAGACTTCCCTGCAGTGGTTGTGATTGTGTGGATGTGATTTATAGACGTTATATTCTCATCATGGTCGGGTTACAAGTCTACAACACGGTAGAGTCACACTGAAGCTAATCCAAACACGAAGAAGTGCTACACGTCAATCACAGCTTAGGCCCGCCTCTTAAGGTGACGTCTACTTCGGCACAGAGAGCACATTTTTCAAAAGAGCAGTTAGAAGGCAGGAAGATAACTTAGAGGGGGTGAGTTGCTCTTTAAAAATTACATTTGAAGTAAAATATTATAAAATATTAATTTTGAGGGGTCCGACCTTGGCATTTTGTTTACATCTACTAGCCAATAGCTGGCAGAGCAGTGGGCACCATTTCGGGTTGACTAATACTGTAAATACTGCAGCACAGTGAGACTGGTACTGTAGAGTCTGCAGATCAAGCAGCTGGAAGCACCGGGGACATGTGTAATCAGTGTGTAATCAGCGGGGCTGAGAGCATGATTAGTCAGCTGAACTCATGATATTTTATCGTCCTGCTCGGATCGGGGATCAGAGAGGGTTTGGTGAGGAATATTGGTCGACCTCAGCATCGGAGCGCGCACGCACGCGCCGGGGGTTAATGAGCCTGGCACCCAGATGACTGAAGGCTTTATGTTGTGTTATTCTGTTCCAAGTTTCATATACCACCTTTAAAATATTGGAACAATCTACATTGTGGTCAATTAGTTTGAGGTTATATTTTTTCCTATTTTTTTTTTATAACTTCAGCAGCGACTTTTATAACTTCAGTATGATCAAACTAAATGTTAAAATGTGAGTATCTCGTTTTAGGGGCCTTTTTTAAGCTAATTCTGTAAATTGTGTTTTTAAGGTTAACTTTTCATTGAAAACTGACATGTTTTAATGACAGTTGAGCTAATCATTAACATCATGATATAAATAAAAATAAACACTAAGAAATCCAAGAAACATGTTCTCAGGTTAAAACCTGGAGCCCAACAAAACCCTGTGATTGAAGACAGGTTGGTCTCTTTTCAAGTTAAGATCAGCTCATTAGAGTATCTCACTATGCCATGGTTGCTAGTGTCCAAGTAGATAAAATATGAATATTTTTAGTTGGAAACACACTGAATTGGTATTTAACGTTTATATTTTTTTAGATTACCAACCCCTCCCAAACTTGTCTCACATTCTTTGCACTTTCTGACTCAGACAGTCAACTAAGTTGGATTTCAAATGGGTTCAAGATCCCTGTAACAACTCTTTTACAATTTTGAGAGAGGAATTTTTGAACATATTCAAAATCTTAGCGACACAAAAGCAAGGCTCTGTCATGAGGTGAGGTGTCTGTATGTGAGGTAATTGAGAACACTGGAGAACATTTCCAGACATTTCAGAGACTCTCCCACAAACACTATTCACAATTTGTTACTAACCATCACAGCACAGTGAGATATTCCGCTCGGAGTGTGTGGAACCAGTACCTCCCCATAGCTGTAAGTGTCTAGTCTGTCATCAGAGGTATATCTGTAGTACGGCTGGTATGAGGAGGATATGAGGTCCGGCTGTTGGACCTCATATATGGCCTTGACCTTTGGCAGTGCAGCTAGGTCCTTATAATCTAGGATCTCTTTCTCCACTCTGGCCTGAAGAAAGGACACACATCCACCCGCCAAAGACAAGAGACAGCAGCAACAAGACCTGACATCATCAACCACGTGGACGATGGACATTGAATACAATGTAAACTTCACCAGTGGTAGCAAACACATCATTCAGCTCAGAGAGGAGTGGCAGGGCTGTGAGAACTGATGGAGCATACACAAGCACATACGGACATGGCAGAACTTGACAGCTCTATAAGCTGTTGACCTTTGAGAGCTCAGTTTATGCAAGACAAAAAGCAGAGGATGCAAAAACAGCCAAAGGTAGTGAGACGAGGTGGAGGAGGTGGAAGCAGTATGGACAATACGTGTGCTGCTTACACTGCATTTCTCCTTCATCCATCACATTAAATAGAAAGTAATTGATTATGAGCGAAGCAGAGCAGGGAAAGGCACCCAGGCACACATTGACATGCTAATGCAACGTTCAGGGCTTAGTCACTAATGCTCAGCTACTGAGAAGCAGCCTGAGGTCTCCTCAAATGATTGAACTGAACCTTTCTTTCTGCACATCTGCCTACATACATCATACAATGAGTTGCATTACAAACTTAGAAAAACAATCACCTTAACATTAAAACCTTGTAGAAGTAAACTGTAAAAGCTTTGCACTGAAGTAAACAACATGTTAACTGATGCATGACATCTTCTGCAACAGTTGCAACTCATCTAACATTTTTTTGAAATATGAAAAATATTTATCTTTTATTCAGATTTATTGATCCCTCTTTTTGGAGAAAGGGGAAATTTGTTCTCTGTATTTAACCCATCCCTGGGGAGCAGAGGGCTGCCTTTGTTACGGGACAGTTTTCGGGTTCAGTATCTTGCCCAGGGATACTTTGACACATGGCTTGCCGGAACTGGGAATCGAACCACCAACTTCTTGATCAGAGAACAACCATGTTCCCCATAAGACCACGGCCCTTCCCAATATAAATTAATATGAACTTGCTTCTTTGAGGGGTGTAAATTTAGCTAAATTTTAAAGTGATGAACAATGAATAAAACATGTTTATTTGCCAAATTACTTGCAAAACCATCTGAGAACAAAGCACCTGCTCTGAAACTGACACATTTTGAGCTTAAATTAAATCTGCAGCTGACCACAAATACAAAGAAAAAGCTAATCGGAGCTAGTTTTTCAATATGCTTTGAGAAGTGGTTATTTCACTGATCTGTACCAAAACAGCAGACTGGCTAAGATAATAATTTTTAAGAGTGAAAATTTTAGGCAAAAAAAAAAACACTTTGTCATCAACATGTAAATTAAACACAGGAATTTAGTGCAGAAATTAAAGCCAAAACAAAACAAGACAACTGCGCTATTTATAAAATACATAACATAACTGATGACAACGGAGACACAGACAAGTGAACAGGCAGAGGGAGTGAGGTTGTCTTCCAGCGCTGTGCTCAAACACTTAGTTTTGTCGGGAGCGCTTGTGTTTCTGGTGCAGCAAATGAGCTTAAAGGGTAAAATCAGTAGCGTCTTCAGACAAAAGTGAGTAAAAGCTGGAGAGTCGGAGGTTACTTACACATATAACTCGGCTGGGGGAGCCTATAGAGGATCCTGGAGGGGAGATGGAGGTCTCTGACAGGCGTCTATGCTGTAAGACACAATCAGACGAAAAAAAACCCAGAAAAAGTAATGAAATAGAAATGCATATGCTGAAAAAGCTATGATTATATGAACACGTTTTCTGTTTAAAACTCACTCTTAGTCTCCGTTCTGCTCTTGCTGCCTGCTTGCATAAGGGGTGCCATACTTCACATCCTGATGAGCAAGAAAATGATAAAGGATGGGTGTTGGCACATACCATGTATGCATCTGCACTGGCTTTTTGTGAGAGCTCATGTCAGAATGTGGATGTCAAGTTTCACCTGTTAGGTACATCTCCTCTCCCTCTTTGAACATGGTGTTGCAGCGGGCACAGCGGGCACAGGATGGATGGTAGTGTTTCCCTCCCGCCTGAGAAAAAAAGTTCCAAAAGTTTTAAAAAAGGGCAACTGGACTTTTTCCTTTCTTGAAAATGTTTCATCTTTCACCCAAAAGGCTTCTTCAGTTCTAATCATGGTTTAAGAGTTCCAGGCTTATAAACGGTTGTGACCACAGTAAGAATTAGCTCGTTTTCAAGAGATGAAATGGAAGACCAGTTACTTTTTTAAAAACCTTTTGTATTGACATGTCCTGGATGACTGAGAAGATACACAAACTGAGAAGAAGAGGTGACTGAACATAAATTATCATAACAAAGAGTTTCACAGCCTGAGTGCCCCTCACCCCCCACAGTGTGCAGATCATTGTCTCCATATGTTTTTCCGCCTGAACACCAGTGACCTCGGGCTGTTAGGTCAATACGGGATCAGCTGTTTAATCCATGTAGTATAGTAAGAATATCCATAGGTCATTCAGATCAGGGAAAACAGTGCATTTGAGTGGTGTACTTAAAAGCATGTTGCTGAAGGATAAAATAATAGAAGCGGGGACATTTTCAAGCACACATGTAAATACACAACAAATACACAATGATCCAGTTCAAGCACCTACTTTTTCTCACTGACCATCATTACAAAATTTCAACATATAGAAATACCTCTGACAAGTAGATCTAAGCTCTGTCAAGTTAGCACACACAATTAAGTGCATGTGCTCAACAGTCATTTCATATAAATCCAAGTTGTCTGCTGTCAATCAGCAGTAGGTTGCTCCCACTTGGACTTCCCTTCCCCGTTTTTAATGCACTAGTGTCATATACACCATCACCGACCATCACAGCACACACATCCAAACACTTACAAACCAAGTGATGACTCATACTGGACAGGTGAGAGGGGCTATTTGGGGCCTCGCCTTCACATCCTCTGCTGTAGGTTTTGCACTAGCTGGCTGTGTGCTGGCTGGGTGTTCCCTCCGGATGCTGCTGGCTACCTCGGTGTGGATGTGGCTTACCTCAGTTTGGTGTTGGCTATGTGGGGCTACTGTTGTGGTGCTTCGGGTTCCTGAGCTGCTTGGTTTCTCAGATAATCTGGACTGCCTGTGGCTCTGGGCATTGGTTTGAGAGTGGGTGGAAGCTCCTACCCCATTCTCCTTCCTGGCATGCCTCTCTGAGGGGCTCAATCATGTCAAGGCATGGCCATGGGTCTATGCCTGCGGTGCTGGTGGTAGGGGTGGCAGGGTCAGAGAACTAAACCCTCTTGCTTGAGTGGGCTCCGGGGTTACTGAACCCTGGCCTGGCATTGTACTGGGGGGCACAATAGGCTATTGAGCCCCAGAACCCAGCACACCTGTGTCTTCTTTGTGCACCCTCCTGCTGATGGTTGGGGCTACTCAGCTTTCTTGCAAACATCCTCTCTGCCTTGGGCCTGTGGCTACTTAACTGGCTAACACTTCCTTTTATAGTCCTCTAATTACTAAGAAATTACCTGGTACTTATCTTGGTGTGTTATTAGTAACCCCCCGGGGTTGTTATCTATTGACTACTTTATTTCACCAGGTCTATGATTTATGAATATTATAACTTTTTGTTTTGGAAGCCATAAGTACAAGACCACTGCAAGTCAATAAAATCATTTGAAAGTAAAGTAAATTTGACATCTAAATTTGCTACAAAATCTTCTTTACCACCTTTAAGTAGGTAAATACAGAGAAAATACAGCAGAAATTACTCAGCATTTACCTGATACATATATGGAAAATTATAGCATATATGGGGTAATTACCACATGAAATAAGTTGGTGGGGGGAGAATTCCTGTTATCATGCACTTCACCAGACAGCTGGGCTAAATGAGCTCTTATCTGCCATTGGTTGGACAAACCACTGCCACACTGCACAGGAGAGTCCTTCACTCACCTCACTATGACTGCAATAACAATG
Organism: Pachypanchax playfairii; assembly: GCA_006937955.1. NCBI lineage: Eukaryota > Metazoa > Chordata > Actinopteri > Cyprinodontiformes > Aplocheilidae > Pachypanchax > Pachypanchax playfairii. The sequence goes on along the minus strand of SSNP01000157.1, from coordinate 869,780 downwards.
TTTTGCATTGCAAATGGCAAAATTATTCATAATATACATGTACATTTAAAGAGAATAAGAAAAAGATGGACATTAAATAGAAAGTGGTGTATGAAGGCTGACGTGTCACTATATCTATAAATAGCCCAGAGAGGCTGACAGTTAGGAACAAAGCACTTTACACCAGCTATTCTGACAAGCAGAGAACCACAGGGACAGCTGGGCCCTGTGTGTGTGTGTGTACGTGTGTGTGTGTGTGCCTGTGTGTCCAACAACCATACATTCTGCCAAGACAAGAGATACCCTCCAGATAATTTATTTTGCATATTCCCTTAACCTTTAACTGCCGAAGTTGCAGAGTTGCGACAGCTCCATCATCCAAATAGGAATTTTATAAACAGCCCTTTAAATGTTCAGTGTTCGTTTAATATCCAACACGGTCTATTATCTTTGTATATGTCTACCTGTAAATACAAATGAAAAGTTAGCTGTGAACAAATTCCTTGTATGTGCAACATAATTGACCAAATAAAACTGATTCTGTACTTTTACTTGCCACCACCAGCTGACAGTACAGTATAGTATACAATACTGTCTATACAGTTACAGTTACTATACAGTTATACATAAAACATTAGGGTGAAGCTGCAGTCACAATGATCCATAAAGATGGCTACAAATGTTCTACAAACAATTTTTGGACCATTCCCAGTGACCTCCTTAACACAACCTTATAAGAATCCAATGTTTGTTGCCTGTTTGGAAGTTCATGGCCAGGTTAATGGTCTTGTCAAAGACTTTTCACAAAAACCCTTTGTGTAGGAACTCTAGTCGAATGCTTTCAAAACAACCTGAGAACAATGCACAATAATCTAGAATTATTTATTTTTTTAACTTTGTTTTACTTCTAAAATTGCAGAGAACTGAATGCTTTTACAAGTACATTTTTTTTTCAACCTTTATTTAACCAAGAAAAATCCAATTGAGATTAAAAACCTCATACCACCAATCTACAGCCAACAATCTTCTCTGCATTACTGACATCTTGAAAATTACAAACTTGTCCACCAATTTCCAAGCAGATGTGACAATCAGCAAACAGAATTTTACAGATACTGGGCGGTCGCCATTAATATTGCCCAACAAAAATGTGTTGACATGTATATTATATGTATATGTACATATATATATATATATATACACTCACCGGCCACTTTATTAGGTACACCTGTCCAACTGCTCGTTAACACTTAATTTCTAATCAGCCAATCACATGGCGGCAACTCAGTGCATTTAGGCATGTACACATGGTCAAGACAATCTCCTGCAGTTCAAACCGAGCATCAGTATGGGGAAGAAAGGTGATTTGAGTGACTTTGAACGTGGCATGGTTGTTGGTGCCAGAATGGCTGGTCTGAGTATTTCAGAAACTGCTGATCTACTGGGATTTTCACGCACAACCATCTCTAGGGTTTACAGAGAATGGTCTGAAAAAGAAAAAATATCCAGTGAGCGGCAGTTCTGTGGGCAGAAATGCCTTGTTGATGCCAGAGGTCAGAGGAGAATGGCCAGACTGGTTCGAGCTGATAGAAAGGCAACAGTGACTCAAATATCCACTCGTTACAACCAAGGTAGGCAGAAGAGCATCTCTGAACGCACAGTACGTCGAACTTTGAGGCAGATGGGCTACAGCAGCAGAAGACCACGCCGGGTGCCACTCCTTTCAGCTAAGAACAGGAAACTGAGGCTACAATTTGCGCAAGTTCATCGAAATTGGACAATAGAAGATTGGAAAAACGTTGCCTGGTCTGATGAGTCTCGATTTCTGCTGCGACATTCGGATGGTAGGGTCAGAATTTGGCGTCAACAACATGAAAGCATGGATCCATCCTGCCTTGTATCAACGGTTCAGGCTGGTGGTGGTGGTGTAATGGTGTGGGGAATATTTTCTTGGCACTCTTTGGGCCCCTTGGTACCAATTGAGCATCGTTACAACGCCTCAGCCTACCTGAGTATTGTTGCTGACCATGTCCATCCCTTTATGACCACAATGTACCCAACTTCTGATGGCTACTTTCAGCAGGATAATGCGCCATGTCATAAAGCTGGAATCATCTCGGACTGGTTTCTTGAACATGACAATGAGTTCACTGTACTCAAATGGCCTCCACAGTCACCAGATCTCAATCCAATAGAGCATCTTTGGGATGTGGTGGAACGGGAGATTCGCATCATGGATGTGCAGCCGACAAATCTGCGCCAACTGTGTGATGCCATCATGTCAATATGGACCAAACTCTGTGAGAAATGCTTCCAGCACCTTGTTGAATCTATGCCACGAAGAATTGAGGCAGTTCTGAAGGCAAAAGGGGGTCCAACCCGTTACTAGCATGGTGTACCTAATAAACACGCACTATATACACGCACACACACATTGTTGTCTAAGACTTTTGTGACTCAACATGATGGTAAGTCATTAAATTTGTCACTTTCAGAACCTTTGTGTCAATCTCATGATTTCTCTCTTTAACGCTCTCTCTTTGTCTCATGCTGTTTTTAAGCTACAGCCTTTTGAAAACATGTTGTCCAAAAATCTTAGATTTGCTGAGAAAACTTCCAATGGTTAAAGGGCCTGACCTCCATCAGCTCCATCTCTGCTGACTCTTTCTTCTGTTCTTATTTAGATGCCATCTCAGTGTAAAACCACAAATGGGCAGGGTGTTTTATCCTTGCAGAATTTGATATATATGGTATGCACGTATCTTCCTTCACCATCTCAAACATCCCTCTTCCCCCTTTAATCTTTTTATAAATTCCTTTACCTTGTCACTTCTAACATAGCTCAGCTTAGATTTTTGCATTTTGTCAGTGCAGGTAGACATGTTATCTGCTCAACTTCAAGAGAAAGCAGAAATAGAAGGGTGTGCTTTCATATTGGGACCAGGAATTTGATTTGGTTTCAGAAAGTTGAACAAAAAATAATAAGCTCAATCTCTGAAGCAGTGACTCTATTTGGATTTTATACAGCTACAGATCTTTGCAGATTTTGTGCAGTTGCTTCTACCAGGTTGTGTTGAAATCTCACCTCCAGAACCTGTCCACTGATGTATCTATGGCAGGTCTCACATTTCACTCCAAATTGGGCGTGGTAGTCTGCTTCACAGTATGCCACTCCATCCCTGTAACACAGAAAATATAAAAAGGTATGTATGTGAGGCGTGCTCCACATCCTTTTGTCTTTTGCATTAACGCAGAACTCACTTGCTGATGTACTCTCCTGTGAGGACCATGTTGCAGGTCTGACATCTGAAGCAGCTGACATGCCACTGTTTCTCCAGCGCCAGTAGAGACTGACCCTGCTTGATCTCTGCTCCACATCCGGCACAGTCTGTAGAAGAAGTAAGTGTAAAAGAGAGAGGAAGATGATGCACACCGCCCTTATGAATTGTACACAAGCACATTTGTCTTTCTATTTCCCTTGATATATGGCCAAGCAAGTGAGCCCATCACTAACTAGGTAAAGCAGAAAGACAGCACAGAGCCTGCAAATGATGTATAGCTGCAGAGACATGAAGCTGAAATGAGGGCAGCGCTCCATTTGTTTCTATTTAGAAGATGCTTGGCTTAGCTTAACCTTTCCTGACTCAGTCCACTAACTGTAAGAGAAGTGCTCACGTCACATGGGACCATTCCACACTGCCCTGTCAGCCAAGAGAAACTATGTTTTTCAGCAAAACCCCACAGTTAACCAAGTTAGGTTTCTGTCTTCCCAAATAAATCTCTACTGTCAATTTGGTGGCACCCAGTGAAAAAACCAACCACAACATTTAGTCCTTTACTAAATGTGTATGTAACAGATTTTTAAAAATGTCAATACACTGTTGTACAGTGGACGACGGTTTTATTAACTACCACGGTGTCCAGCAGTTTTGTGCATGTAAGCGTTGTGTGCAATTATGTGCTGGTGGTCATTTGGACTGTAAACATGGGTAGCAGTGTTCGGTATTAATAACAGATAATTGGAAATTATGTAATAACGCAATTACAATGAATTAGGAGAATAAAACTCTGAAACAGACTAAGTTATATACTCGTAGAGTGGATCCAATATAACACTATAAGTAAACAGATGCACCAGATACGCGCATGCAGGGACGCAACTTTCACGACATAGATTAAGTTACAGTTAGTAACAGAACAGAACTGTTTTCTTTATCAGACATTAATAAGTCATGATCGGGCACTAAAAGCTAGAAGATATGTTACATGTGACACTATTCCACACTAAGAAGTCGGTGATTACTTTTTGGCAACTGTCTGACAGCTTAAGGCAGATGCGCCACACCAACCAGCGGAGGTTTATGGTCAAGTAACAAGTGAGAAACTGCGAGATTTAGTAAGATGCATGTATGACACTCCAAATGTTTTGTGCAAATAAGCGTTGGAGCTGTGCATATAAACGTATGGATTCTCTATGACGCAGGAACGTGCCCAGCAGTTTTGTGCATAGAAGGGTTGTGCATATAACCTTCGACCACTGTATTTTAAATACATTACACTTACACATATCCCAATAACAAGTACAGATTTTATTTATGTAGGGTTAACTATGACGGTAAGTAGACTGTAAATATTTAACATATACTTTCTTAATATTCTGTTCTGTAAATTGGGAAATTAAAGTGAACAAATCGCTCGGTTGATTTACCATAGAAATCAAACCATCATACATTTGCACTGCTATTTTCTTTAGGTTTTATAGATAAAGGCATTTTAATTTAAAAAAGGTATATAAAGCCCAAAATGCAACTGTTTAAAGGTCGTGTATTATGCAAAATCAACTGTTTGGAGCTTTTAACCATGTTGTGATGCTATTTCCTTAGAAAAAAAAAACTCCAGAGGGGTTTTTGGCTTAATTCAGGCATTTCTCAGTAATTCTCCTTCATCCAGTGCTCTGAACAGCTGCTGGTGCAATGAGTTGCTTCTCATTTCTTAAACAACCATGCCAAAAGACACATCCCGTGGTCGTGGAAAAGATATACGTCTGTTTGAGAAGGGTTCAATCATTGCCATGCATCAAGCAGAGAAAACATCTAAGGAAATAGCAGAAAATACTAAAATTCGGTTAAGAACTGCCCATTGCATTAGCATAAACTGGAAGGAAAGTGGGAACCCATTGTCTTCGAGGAAGAAAAACAACAGTAGAACTCAGGACTATGTTTAATAGTGAAAATAAGAGTATTTTCACACGCACACTACAAAAAGGAAACTCAATGGATTGGGACTGAACAGCTGTGTAGCCATAAGAAAACCCTTAATCAGTAAGGCTAATCAGAAAAAAAGGCTTCAGTTTGCTAAGGAGCATAAAGATTGGACTCTGGAGCAATGGAAGAAGATCATGTGAACTAATGAGTCCAGTTTACCCTGTTCCAGAGTGATGGGCACATCAGGGTAAGAAGAGAAGCAGATGAATTGATGCACCCATCATGCCTAGTGCCTACTGTTCAAGCATGTGGGGGCAGTACTATGATCTGGGTTTGCAGCAGTTGGTCAGCTCCAGGGGGTTCAGCAACAGGATGTGCTCAGAAACAGGATGTGCTCAGAGAATGAGGTCAGCTGACTACCTGAGTATACCAAAGGACCAGTTTATTCCATCAACAAATATTTTCTTCCATGATGGCACAGGGATATTCCAAGATGACTATGCAGGCAATCCATTGGGCTTGAGTGGTTCAGGGAGCATGAGACAACCCTCTTACACAAAGATTGGCCATAAAACCTGGGATGTACTGGAGAAGCTTTGCACAGTAGTCAGACTCCATCAACTACCATCATCAATGCAAGCTCTTGGTGAAAAATCAGTGCAACACTGGATGGAAATAAATCTTGTGACACTGCAGAAGCTTATCGAAACAATGCCACAGCAAATGTGTGCCGTAATTAAAGCTAAAAGCGGTCCAAAAAAAATTAGATGTGTGACCTTAATTTTTGGTGCCACCTTTTTTTTGGCCAGGCATTATATACATATATATTTATACACACATTCACTGGTCACTTCATTAGAAATAACAAATTTAAACATAAGAACCAACTAACAACTAACAGTGTTTACATGTCCAGGCATTTGTGCAATAATATTCAAAGTCACAGTGCAGTTCTTAATAACCTTTAGGGTGCAAATGAGTCCATGATAGGGGTATGGGGGGTGGAGATAGCATGAGATTGTGACATGTATGGAAATCTACTGGGCCTTATTCAAGAGGCCAGTAGCTGTGGGGGAGAAACTGTTCCTGTGGCGGGAGATCCTTGTCTTTATGGACCAAAGTCTTCTTCCAGAAGGGAGAGTCTGAACAATTTTATGTTCAGGGTGAGAAGAATCAGCCACAATCTTTCCGGCATCCTTTTACAACAGAAAAGGATGGCATTCCATTGTGCTACAGGCTGTTGTCGACCACATACAGTGGGGCAAAAAAGTATTTAGTCAGCCACCAATTGTGTAAGTTCTCCCACTTAAAAAGATCAGAGAGGCCTGTAATTTTCATCATAGGTATACCTCAACTATGAGAGACAAAATGAGGAAAAAAAATCCAGAAAATCACATTGTCTGATTTTTAAAGAATTTATTTGCAAATTATGGTGGAAAATAAGTATTTGGTCACCTACAAACAAGTAAGATTTCTGGCTTTCACAGACCTGTAACTTCTTTAAGAGGCTCCTCGGTCCTCCACTCGTTACCTGTATTAATGGCACCTGTGTGAACTCGTTATCAGTATAAAAGACACCTGTCCACAACCTCAAACAGTCACGCTCCAAACTCCACTATGGCCAAGACCAAAGAGCTGTCAAAGGACACCAGAAACAAAATTGTAGACCTTCACCAGGCTGGGAAGACTGAATCTGCAATAGGTAAGCAGCTTGGTGTGAAGAAATCAACTGTGGGAGCAATTATTAGAAAATGGAAGACACACAAGACCACTGATAATCTCCCTCGATCTGGGGCTCCACGCAAGATCTCACCCCGTGGGGTCAAAATGATCACAAGAACAGTGAGCAAAAATCCCAGAACCACACGGAGGGACCTAGTGAATGACCTGCAGAGAGCTGGGACCAAAGTAACAAAGGCTACCATCAGTAACACACTACGCCGCCAGAGACTCAAATCCTGCAGTGCCAGACGTGTCCCCCTGCTGAAGCCAGGACACGTCCAGGCCCGTCTGCGGTTTGCTAGAGAGCATTTGGATGATCCAGCAGAGGATTGGGAGAACATCATATGGTCAGATGAAACCAAAATAGAACTTTTTGGTAGAAACTCAACTTGTCGTGTTTGGAGGGGAAAGAATGCTGAGTTGGATCCAAAGAACACCATACCTACTGTAAAGCATGGGGGTGGAAACATCATGCTTTGGGGCTGTTTTTCTGCAAGGGGACCAGGACAACTGATCCGTGTAAAGGAAAGAATGAATGGGGCCATGTATCGTAAGATTTTGAGTGAAAACCTCCTTCCATCAGCAAGGGCATTGAAAATGAGACGTGGCTGGGTCTTTCAGCATGACAATGATCCCAAACACACCGCCCGGGCAACGAGGGAGTGGCTTCGTAAGAAGCATTTCAAGGTCCTGGAGTGGCCTAGCCAGTCTCCAGATCTCAACCCCATAGAAAATCTCTGGAGGGAGTTGAAAGTCCGTGTTGCCCAGCGTCAGCCCCAAAACATCACTGCTCTAGAGGAGATCTGCATGGAGGAATGGGCCAAAATACCAGCAACAGTGTGTGAAAACCTTGTGAAGACTTACAGAAAACGTTTGACCTCTGTCATTGCCAACAAAGGCTATATAACAAAGTATTGAGATTAACTTTTGTTATTGACCAAATACTTATTTTCCACCATAATTTGCAAATAAATTCTTTAAAAATCAGACAATGTGATTTTCTGGATTTTTTTTCCTCATTTTGTCTCTCATAGTTGAGGTATACCTATGATGAAAATTACAGGCCTCTCTGATCTTTTTAAGTGGGAGAACTTACACAATTGGTGGCTGACTAAATACTTTTTTGCCCCACTGTATTCTGGTAAGAGGTCTTCAATGCGTGTTTAAGTTATTGTTGAAAGAGTACTACGTAACTTCTGCTTTTGTAAACAACTTGTTCCCAGGACAGGAACTCTAAATATGATGTTATTTTTAGGGATGGGGCCGATCTGATCCAGTATCGGTATTGGTTCCGGTACCTACTTAATTCACGGATCAGAAGTTTCCGTTCCAACCGGGACAGATTTCCAATCCACAGTTATGTCTACAATGTCTGCTGAAACGACTCCACCGGGCTAAGTGACGACTTGTGCCCCAATAAGACGAAGAGAGATAACACGCCTCCTTCCAGGAAATGTGCTGCAGTTTGTAGGTAGCAGGTTAGCATTAAGCAGCACTAGGGCTAGGACGAAAATGAACACAATAATTTTTCCGAGCTCAATATAGCGCCATCCGTGTATTTGTTTGTCTCGTCTCTCGTCTACAAACACGCTGGATGACAAGAGGGTTCACTCTGTGCATTGGTCTCAGCACCTGGGCGCGTTAGTGACTTAACGGGATGAAATGAAGGGAGGGAAGCATCCTGTCAATCATTCAGGATCTTTGTATTTAGGAGTTCACAAAATTCTTTTATTTTGCTTGTCTGGCCAAAATGCCAAACATTACAGTCACTAGTCAAGAAAAATTTAGCACACTTCAAACGGTAACAAAATATATCCTTTTCAGACAGGTCATAAAGTTCAAAAACAAATACTGTTCAACAATAAACTACATATTGTGGTAGGTTGGGCATGGGAAGCCCTGCATCCATTGGTGCTGCTGGGTCTGAGGCAACTTGTACACGACATGGCGCAACAGCGAGGTCAGATCTTCGAGAGCAGAAAATTTTCGCTCCCTCAATGCCCTCATTTCCTCATAAACATGCTCCTCAAAAGCTCTCTGCTCCTCAAACTTTTCCTGCTTGCGCTGTTGGAGTCTGTCGTCCAGCTGTGTGTACATCTGCTGCAGCTGGCCTCTGAGTTCTCCTCAGGAAGGATCCCTGGAAGCATGGATGCTTCATCAAGACTGCTACACACCAATGAAGGATTGGGGGTTTTCTGAGCCCCCCATATAGCGTCGCACAACACCAGGTAGCACCAATCCCATCTGTTGTTGCCGCTTTTCTTGTTGTGGTCCCTGACCTCATGGTATTAGTGCTTTAATGTTTTTAACTTTGAAATGATCTGCTATTTTGTTCGCAGCAATCCAAGCTCTCGCATCCACGCTGGGCATACATGACGGAGTCGTGTGCAGTTGCATGCTTTTCACAGATCTCCGATTCTTTCCAGTTGTTGGCCATTTTGAAGATGCACTCTAAAATAATGTTTTTTTGGGGGGATGTGCACACTCGGTGTGATTGCACACTCGGTTCAGGTATTTGACCGCCCCAAGCAAACACTGTGCAAACACAGAAGTAAACACTTCATCCACAGCCGAGTCCGCCATGTTGAATGTTGTGCTCTGGGTGGAAAACGCTAGTTCAGTGTTTTCAGGATGACGCACAACAAATGTGATATGTAACTGGTCCGACTTAAAATCTGACGCGGAAATGATCGGGTGCGGCTTCGGTGTCAGACCCTTCTGCATTTGAACATAATGCAGGAGGATCTGATTGGTCCGGCTAACAAATTCTTATACCCCTCCGTTCACGTGACAAAGATGCGTCATCAAGGTGCGCGTTCACGGGATTCCTTGCCCCCCTCCCCTCTTTTCCAACCACCTCACAACCCTCCTGCATCTCCTGTCTGTACCACGTAAAGCCGGCTCTTGTTACTAGGTCCTCAGCAGGATAAGTCCCGGCCACTCGTAACGATACTCCTTATTGATCTGGTACTTTATCAGTACCCTTATCTGTACTTTTTTTTTTTTTTTGAAAGACTTTTGAAACACAAATGGAAAAAATAAGAACTTTTGTTTTTTAACAATTGGAACATAACACAGAAAAAAATAATAACTACAAAATAAAAATTACAAAATGAATAACTTAATCAAAACACTAGTTATATAAACAACTTATTTTATATATCAAAATCTAAAAATACTATGTTGTCTGATTAAAAAAGTTTAAGGTATTCAAATAAAAAATATCAAACATAACTTCCACATTAAACTGTGCAATTAAGAAAAAAAAGGAAATATTGTGAAAGTTAAAAGTGTTTAGTGCAAAATAAGCCCTCTGATTTGGGGCTTGTTGTTGTTGCTGCAGCACTCAAACACTTGGCTTCCCTCTGTATTTGTTGTATTTTAACAAGGTTTTTGGTCAAATTACTCGTGTTCTCGCCTTTACAAGCAAAGCTTTTATGTTGTGTTTGACAGCGTGCATTGTCAGCATCTATTTTGGTAAAATAAAGACAAATTTCGGATTTTTTTGTTTGCTCTGTCATCGTATCCTTGTGTACCTGCTGGTGACTGGAGCTTCTGGTGAGAGCACGAGGCAAACTTGGGAGCGCGCAGCTGTCCCCCTCCCCACAAAGCGTGTGCTCGTTAAGGAGCGGGCTGCCAATACAGAGTTTGGTTTGTGTTTATATGTCCCGCAAAAGATGAATACAACTTTAATTTACCATTAAGAGGACCGATAAGGCTGAAGCTTATTGGTGCGGGTGGACCGCCAGAATCAGCCTCGGGGCTAATTTAATTCCGGGTTTTGATACCCATCCCTAAAAGAAACAGTAGAGGTGTAAAGTTGAGCTTAGAATGGGATTTATGATTTCAAGACAGTAAAAGTAAGACAGAATTTGGATGAAGTTCAGTTTATTTTTGCTTTTCTTTGGCTGCTGGTACACAGAGTTTTGAACAGAGTGATGAGATTGATATCACTGTAATATGTAGACCCTGGGGTTTTTAACAATATGTAAGTTGTTTGGTTGGCATCTAGTAAACAGACTGTCAGTTTTTGCAATCATCCATCTGTAGTGTGTTTTTGTTGTTTTTTCAGTTAGTTGTACGGTGTTAGAATTCTGTGTTGTTTAGGTCAAAGTTGTTATTTTGGTGTTTTAGGTGAGCTTCTTCTCACTACATTGATATGCTGCGTGTGTTTTTTGATAAACGTTTATTGTGTTTAGTTGGAGTTTATTTAAAGACAGTGAAGTAAGGACCTAGTACAGAGGATGCCTTGGTGTAACAGAAAAACTTTGAGAGTTCTCTTGTTTTATGACAAAATGTTTTGCAACTCCCTCTACTTGGCAAATATGTCTAAAGCCTCAGTCACAATGATGTGTGAATGCGCAATTAATGTTTTTTGGGACCCTTTCTTATGGCCTCCTTAACACAGCTTTATGGCAGCCTTATAGGAATCCAGTGTTCTTGTACCGATCAGAAGTTGGTAGCCAGATATATGGTTTGGTCCAAGATTTTTCCATGAATGCGCCACGCAAACCCTCTAAATAGGAATGCTGGTTGAATCCCATTGAAACAAACCAAGCACAGTGCACAATGCTTGGAAGTTATCTACCTTTTTTCTTCATTATTTACCTCTAAAACTGTATAGAACTGAATGTCTTTACAAGTTCATAAAATAGACCATGACAAAAAGCAGTTTTTGTTTTTTCAGAAAATTATGCTTACTTCTCATTTTCATGATGTATGAGGCAACACCGTGCAGTCGCTCTGCAAAGGTTTTATAGTGCTGGCAGTCCAGCTCATGGAATGCAATCCGGTACTGGCTGTAGAGGTGCCACCTCTGGATCTATTCTTGCACCCACCACCATGGCTGTCTTCTCTCCAGGTCCTCAAAGGCAGCAGCTACAGCTGGTAGATCTTCTTTGTCCTGAAGCTGTAGTCTTCTTTGCATTATTGCCATCTTGAAAATTAGAGGTGTTTCCACAAATTTCTGAACAGATGTGATTATCAAAACATGGAAATTTGGAGATACTGGACCTCCACCACTTATATTCCCCAACAAAATGTGCCGACAGAAGATCTTCATACCAACAACTTGGAATTGCAGTGAGTTGCACAGGGGGTGCCATTTGCAAATCTTCCATAAACAAATTCATACAATGGTTTTTAGTAGACTGGAAGAAAGATCAAGGACACCCATATGAAGAGAGCAGGAACTCTGCAGTCAGTGTACAGCAGAAAATCCCCTCATATTCTCAAGAATTCATCAAGTTGCTCATGCAGCAGCTGTAATAACTTCTTGTAGGCAACAGCGCCCGTTTTCACAAATGTTTCCAGATTTCTTAGCAAATGGGAGATTCGTACGAACAGTCATTGTGACCAAGGCTTAACACTATGGCTCATAGGTTCCAAATTAATTTTTCAAATATTCCAATCTCTTCTTCAAACTAGTGTTTTATATTTAGTACATCATGTCCAATCTCACACAGTGTCTCCTCATAATGCTGAGCGATGAACATATATCTGGGGGCATCATTTATTCTCCTAAATGAAGTGGTTAGAGAGACAGTTATTCACTACTACTTCACCATCTGTTATAACTTCACACTTAGTGAGCTGCAGCCTGCTGTCTGTCTGCAAAACGTAAAAAAAATCACCACCACAATGAAGCTGTCTCAGTCAGCACAATATGTACAGTATCTGGTTAAACTCCTACAAAGACTTTGGAAAATCCTTGAATGATTGATGTGTCTGCTCTTGTTGTGTAATTATTTGCTGACAAATCAGCAAGAGAAGCCTGATGAGTGATTTGACAGACACTTGATTTGCTAAATAAGCTGAAGGGGCCCACTGGACAGATTGTATTTGATCTGGGAAATTGTAGGGTCTGGTGGCCTTAAACAGATGAGACAGAGCGCTGAATGCAGGACTTACGGCTGGGTCCATGGATCCTGATGGGCTCATTTGACTTGACAAGTGTGTGGGAACACTGCTGGCAGACACAGTCTTTTCCACTGAACGTTACCCGGTCACCAATTGGAAAGGGCTTACTGAAGAATAAAAAAAAAATAGTCAAGATTAGAAACCAGTCTAAAAAAATAGATTTTTGAGACATCTGTTTAAAAAAAGATAAACACAAAATCAATTTAATATCTCAACAACTACAAGGTTTATTCATATTATGTTGGTATCATAATAAAGTTATCAGTCATTACTGTAATGCTGCTGTACTGGCTGAACTTGAATGTAGACCTGAGAAAAAAGGCACTTTTAAGCAAAACACACAGAAAAGAACGGGAAGATCCTCCTCTCAACCAGTCCAAGATCAAATACAGGTAATCTACGATCCCAAAATCAGTGTCAGTTGTCAGACGAGGATAAAAACCTCTGAGCACAAAAATATTGGCAGATAGACTGATGTACTGATCAGATATGGAGCAGGCTGACTTGTTAATCAGGGAATGAATAAGTACCAGAAAAATAAAAAAAACAGGGGATCTGGCAGAGATGAGGTCAGCAGTCACAACACACAATGAGACAGAAACAAGCCAGTGCTGGCATTGGATTGTATAGCCTAAAGCATACCACAAATGGGCAAGGTGAAGCAGACTGTGGGGAGTTTTTATGTGAAAGCAAACAGGTGAGTGGCATGAGTATGATTGGATGAGAACAGGTGGGAAGGATGAACATGACTGCAGAGTGCAAGGTGACATTCCAACAGGGAAACAGAAACACAGCATGATTCAACTGTGAGTGATGTTGGAGAACATCATGATAAAACAGTGAGTGCTTTGCAAGAAAACAGAAATTTGCACTATAGGGGAGAAACGCATGGCAAGATTAACACTAGAATCCCTAAATGCTACGAAGATTTTTGTAAAATCCCTCCCTGGGTTCACTGAGAGTCAGTAAAGATTCCTGCGGACTTCTGTTGTTCTCACACCTTTGGTATGCAAATAAATCAACTACGCCGTCTCATTCCAAAAAATAGTTTGATTCTTTTTGACTCTCTGTTTATTTTGTTTTTTGTCAGTCTGTTTCACCTGCGCTGTTCACGTAAATTGCACATTTCTCGACTTGATTTACCTTCGACTTCTTTTTTCTTTCAGTGCAGAACACCAGAGATATTAACATGAGACAGCTCACCCGTTAGTCTGTTTACTGCTGGAAAATGTTTGCTGCTGTTTTTTTGCTGGTGATAAAATACATATTGTTTTGTAAAGTACTGTAGCGGCTCTGTTTTGATGTTTTTAGCTGATGTCTGGGGGTAAGAGAGGATGTTCAGGTAAAAGTCTGCTGGGGATGTGCATGTGTGTGTGTGAGAGGAGAAGAAAGACAGCAGGATATGTGGTGGTGGTGGTAGTTGTGGCCGGTATGCATCTTAAAGGTACAGTATGTGAGAATTAGACCTTGTGGTCAAATCAGAGTACAGCAGTGCACGTAGAAAAAAAAAACTGTCTGCTCTCAACCACTCACCCCCTCCCCTTCCTGATTTTTCTGCCAAGTTGCCAGTGACAGACCAGCGACTCATCTTATACTTCTCTTGTATTTGTTCAAATTAACTACGAGTTACCTCAGGGTCGCTTCTTTTTCTGGCTTCCATTCCATCCACCACGCTGCTACTCTTTGCTGCTGGTTGTTGTGAAATTGCAAATGTTTGTGTTGAAGACTTGGAAACCTTGCCGGCTCACGTGATTTGCTATGGAACCAGGAATTATGGATGTGGAATAGCTATTGTAAACAATGACTATGTCCCATAGCAGCGTTTTAAAAATGACAAAAACTGGTGACCACCCAGCTGCCTGAGATTAAAATCTGTTATAATTTAACTTTACTTTCAACATCATTGGGACATTAGACTGTTGTGTGATTATTTCTCTGTAAAATTCTTACATATTGTATCTTTAAACATCTTTTTGGCTACTTTTTCATTCAGCTGCTTGGTGTTGGGATTATGGTTTTTAGGTTGAAACTGTTTTTGTGTTTTGGGTGAGCTTCTTCCAGTTAAGTAGATACACCAAATGATTAAACTAGTAGATGTGTAGCATGTCTATATGATGAGTTTGTTGATAAAATAACAACTGACCCTGGTAGCGGGAATCTGAGTTAGCACTTCTGTGTTTACATAAGAGTCTTCAGTATGTATGGAAACAAATGAACACTGACAGAAGCATGGCCGGGAAACAGGCAGGCCATAATCCCACTGACACAAACTGAATAGAGTCTGACATCTTCTGAAAATGCATTTGAAAACAGCAGTGATGACTGGCTAATAGGAGGTTGATTGTGGCAAGAGCACCTGGCTTCTCTGTGATTAAAGAGGTGATAATGTGATGCTGCCACAGGCATCTGAAAGGATAAATTGGATCCCTCACTGAGACTAAATCTTATTATAGAAGCTACATAGAGAGCATACTGATCTTAACTGTCCATTTCTTGTCTATACAACACCCTTCCTAGGTCTCCCCCATTTCCCAATTCACAGGAGCTCAGAAGAGTAACTGAGTGCAAATACCTCAGCATCATTAACAGACTTTCAAACACAATAGTTAAACAATCTTCTTAAAACGCAAACAATGACTTTTTTTCCCGAGGAAACTCTGTACGCAAGCACACCGGTTAACTTTAATTATTTCCTTCAAATGCCTTTATTTTCTTAACCTTTCTTGGCAGGCAGTTTATGCATTTGGATTCTGATCTGAATGCGTTGTTGTACAAGACTAATTTGCTTTTCCAAAAGGAACTGTATTCTTTATATATAAGCTTCTTTTTATAAGCTAATTCTTTATATAAAGCACAATACAGCACAAAATGAGAAATCACAATGGTCACCAACTTCTGCATTTGTAGAAAAATTATGCAAATAAGTATACACACAAAAAAAACAAACATCAACTGGCAGAGAGGAATAAGGGAAAACAACCTGACAAAAATAATGATGTTGAAAACTAAAAACAGATATACATATTTAAAAATCTATCTAAAAAATTCTATTATGTTTTTTTGTGTGGGTGTTTGAGGGTAGTGCATGTGTGTTTATGTGTGAGAATGTTAGTGTCTGTGTTTCTGTTTTTGTCCCAAAATGTTAGTTGATATTTGGCAGGGGTGAGCAGCCCCAAAACACCTCCCCTAACATCCATAGACAGACAGGGGGGGGACCCAGGTCACCCTGGGAGTCCACTGCCCTCCATGAGAACAGAAGCCACTCATAGCACCCTGTTCTGCCATTATATGGTTATACACCTGATCAGGGCTTATTACCTCATTGCACTCACCTGTCTCTGGCCCTTTAAAAGCAGTGACCAGCCATTAGTATGTTGCCAGGTAGTAAGTTTTGCTACACTTTTCAGCCTCGGCCTTGTCTTGTCATTGTCTCATTATGTGCATCAACCTTTAATCTGACTCTTGACCTTGCCTTTGTCTGCTCCCTTGGATATTTGGATTTGGGACTGGATCTGTGTTTTCTGAATGACTCTGTTACCTAACCACACATCTGTAAAATCTTTAACACCCATTTTGTATACTCTCCGAGTATACTAACTTTTACTTACCTTTTTTATCCATTGTCCTATCCGACATTTCAGTGTTCTCTAGGCTGGAGACTAAAATGAGCAAAATGACTCCAACAAGTCTGCAAACGTCACAATTCACTTCTCCCTTCATCCTCAACCCAAAGTGATACAGTAACTCTTGTCTTGTCAAGATTATACTTACCTGAATTTTACCTAATGCTCACCTGTCCTTTCGTCATGGTTGAATTCCCTGAAAAAAAAAAATGTTGAGGATCTCCAATACCTTTTGAAAAATACTCTGTGGACAGACAGGACAAAAGTGGAACCTTTTGGAAGGTGTGCATCCCATTTTATTCAGTGTAAAATAAAAAAATATGTTTTTGAGATGACAGCCATACACAGTGCTGGCAGTATGATGTCTGGGGCTGATTTTCTGCTTCAGGACCTGGAAAATGTGGCATAATTGACTGAACTATGAATTCTGTTTTGTAGCATAAAGCTTTATGGTGACTGTCCAGCCATCAGTTTGTGACCTTCAGCTCAAGCACACTTGGAATTTGCAGTCAGAAAATGATCTGAAGCACACCAGAAAGTTTATTTCTGAATGGCTCAAAAATTGAAATAAATCTTCTGGAGCAGCAAGTCTCAACCTAAACCCTGTTCAGAGTCTTTTGAATGACCTTACCCAGGCCATTAATGTCCAAACCCCCTCAAATGGGGCTGAACAAAAAATATTTGCAGAAAAATTAGGCAAAACTACTGCATATAGGCCTGCTTAACATTAAGTAGACTCTTGTATCTTTTTTCCACATATATAGTTGGTTATTATTTCAGACATGCCTAACACTTCTCCTGCTGAAGACATTTGCGTTTTCATTATGACCTTGATTATCTTGCTTGTTTTTATAGTTCAACAAATAATATTTTACATTGTCAAAAATGTCCCAAGTCTTGATCACTGTAATTTTGTGGGTCAGAATCTAAGAAACTTTAGGAACCACTGATATGGTGAGGGTACAGGAAATTATCTGCTGGATGTAGAAAATAGCATATTCTTTTATGATTGCCTTCACACTGAAGGTTTTCCTTTTCTACCACAATTTAGCCACATTCTAATGGGCCATGCTGGTGTAAAGGGGTCCTTTAAAGCAATTAAAGCAAAGTTAGTTTGCATTCTTGCAAACAAGCAGAGAACATGACAGCAAGACAGCATCTATAAAAATAAATCTACTATTACACTCTTTTAACACCCTTCCTCTCCTTCTCAAGAGGCAGATTGATTTCTTTATGACTTGAGAGGATGAACGAATGAATGGAGAGCTAAAAGGCTTAGGGAAGGCTGTTTAAAAGACACAAACAACAGTAATCCTTTTACGTCCCCATCAAGGCCCAAAGATGAAGCCAAGACCCAAAGGGAGGCTGGAGTCTCCAGCAGAGCTTGCAGTTAAGTGCTGTGCATCCATGTACGAAGCTTAGAAATGTTCACAGGTTTAATCTGTCAGCAGTATGGTGCGTTTGTATACTACTATACTATAATAGTTTCTGTCTCATTCAGTGTGTGTGAATGTCGTTAGTATGAAGAAATAACATTCCAGGTTTGCTTTCATTTACTTATGCGACTCCAATGATATCGCAGCATACAAATGACTCAACAAACAGCTCAGGTAATTACCAAAAAATTAGCATAAACCACTAAAAACTGTTAATGTAGGTACAATTACATCAATACCAAGGTTAAACATCTGCTCTCTTTTGTATCTATTTCAAATTGACAGAGAAGCTTAACAAAGCTGGTTATTCCTTTGCATGTAGATTCTTTCCAAAGTTTGTGCCTGGATTCATTTCCAAGTATGGTGGGATGAATATTTTCCATGACTAAATGTCTGACCACTGAAGTCACAATGTATAGTTCAGCTAAAGCCTTAAAAATGTTGAAGTGGTGCAAAAAAGTCAAGTTTTACTAGAATAACTCCAACTCCCACAGCAAATGCCTGCCTTGTCATCCTTTCTCAACATTTAAAAAATTTACTCCAGTTACATATTTAATGTTTTGTTGTTTTTTCTGACCATAAAAGTGAGGTTATTTTTGGCTTTTGTGACATACCCCTTGGCTTTGATCACTGCAGCTTTCTTTGAAAAGCACTGCCACTGAAAAGTGATCTGCTTTCATTAGAGCTGAGGCAGTGATAGCAAAAGAGATAACAGAGATGAATAAGGAAGACTCTGAGAAGCTGAGCACTCAGAAATGGTCATATTAATAATAAGGAAGGCGAGAAAGAAAACAAGAGAGTAAAATTAGGAGTAGAAGATCAGAGGGAAAGGAGATATGACTAAAAACTTGTGAGCAAAGTGGCAAGAGAAAGACAGGGAACTAAAAAAATAAAAAAGCCCAAGCCAGTGGCTTTTGTCGCATCCTTTTGTCTCAACAACACACGTTACTATTATAGCTGTTCCACTGACAGTTAGTCCATATTATCACTCTTTTTTCCCTTCCTTTTAGCTACAGCTGCCAACACATCAACAACAAGAGACAAATACTACTTGCCTGGAGGTATGCTAGTAAAGATTGTCCTTTCATAAAACTTACATCACTTAAAATAGACTTGAGCCGACAGGCTGGTGATAGAGACGGATAATCCATAGCTGTGCATTTGTTTATGTTTTATTTATTTGTCTGTTTATTTTGTTTGTTTGTGTTTGCACAGCAAGCAGAGGGATAAACTTTTACGCACAGTGACACAGAAACAAGAGTAAGGGCCTTGCATTCCTTGACCAATTGGAAATTACTCATCGCCTTTCATGCTCTTTAGTTTCAGGTAAAGATGTTGAAGAACGATGACGTAAAAGCTGTTTTAGTCAAATTTGGAAAATAAAGATTTCAGGAAAGAATGGTGCAAGAGCTTGCACGAGTTAGCGCTCAGAGTGTGTGTGAAGGACTCTCATCTACTACCGCAAAAATATTTTGCCTTTTTTTTGTTTGCTGATGTCAATAAGCTTGAATCAAATCGATGCCAAACGTTTCTCAGTTGTAAATGCTGCAATTACTTTCGGAGATTTTCATACAAATTTGTTCAGTTGTTCATAAGATACAGTATGTTACTAAAAAGCACTCACACAGGTAAAAACACTCTTGTCCAGCTTTTGTATTTTGTAAGCAGATAATAAAGAGAAAACTGAAACAACTGAAATAAAGGGCAGGATGGAACCAAGCATGATGTTGACTGTTTGTTCTGAAGGGGCTTAACACAATCACACATGAAGGTCAGAGGAGATGTGGCCTACTTTTGGTGAATCTAAATGCACAAAACACCTCAAAATCATCTCACATTTATTGGAAAAGAAAAAAACCCACATCACTACAAACATAGTGATATTCAAAAGCTGACGAATGTGAAACTAGTCACCTTCCACCTTAAGTTCCAACTACATGCAACAACATTTTCAGCAGGAAACATTTTACATTAGACACCTCAACAATCACCCTATTCTACAGCTTTGCTTTAATCAAGCTAATTTGCTTAATTTTCTAGAATAAATACAAAACATTACTGATAAAGTAGTCAAGTGTTATCCACAAGGTACACTCTACACAAATATAAATCAAGAGACTGAATAGATGAAGTAAACAGTTAGCCACCTTACTTTCCTTATACTGAACAGCTTAAAGGTATGGCAGAGGATCTTTTTTCTTCTGGGTGGATCATCTAGACCAGGGGTGGGCAACTCCAGGCCTCGAGGGCCACTATCCTGCACATTTTAGATGTTCCCCTGTTTCACCACACCTGATTCAAATCTGCAACCTCTCAGCAAGTCCTATAGAAGCCTGTTAACGACCTGTTCATCTGCAGCAGGTGTGTTGAAGTAGGGGAACATCTAAAATGTGCAGGATAGTGGCCCTCGAGGCCTGGAGTTGGCCACCCCTGGTCTAGACTATTGGTCCACCTACCTGTCAATCATTCTGGTGACATGTCGTGCACGTTTCTAGGATAGTGTAAGAGACATATACATACACATATGTATACACATATTTTTTTACCCTACCAAACACAACTTGAATTTCATCATGAACAGAAGCCATAAAACTGAGTGATAACTCTCCTTCCCACACACACATTTTGTTATGCTTAGTCACTCCAAAACATTTTTGGAGCATCAATCTACTGTATTTAAGAGATTGTTTAATTTGTGTTTGCTGTGTAAGGGTGACTGAATACCTGCAGATGCTGCATACAAAGCACTTGGGATGATATGTTCGTCCCAGAGCAGAGACCACTTCTCCGGTGATAAAGCTGGTGCAGCGATCGCAGCGTGTGCCGTACAAACGTTGGTAGTCCGTGGTGCAGATGTATTCACCCTTCTTCTGAAAAAACCCAGATCGTGCCAGGTCACAGTTACACACTGCAAAGACAAAGAGGTAAGAAAAAAATTTGACAGAATGATGCCATTTGTTTTTTAATCTACATTTTTCCTGTGTTTGTTTGTTTTTGCAGATGGCTGCCAAGAAAGTTATTAGGCTCCAGACAGCAGTGAGCCAATTTCCTCTGATGGGAATATAATGATATAATCAGAGGGAAAGTTGCTCTGTGCAGAACAATGCAAAGAAAGAGTCAGACCATATCAAAACATTGACTAACTCATTAGATGGTGTAGAATTGACTTACTGTGCATACACGCTCAGTCAGTTTGTATATGCATAATAATGCACAATAAGCAGTTAGTACAGTGTGTGCTACAGTCCTTTACTTTGTAATTGAGAGGGAATCATAACATAATCGCTCAGAGGCACTCGTAGCTGCTGGTATCATTTGTCCTATTTGTGTGGTTTCCCATCATAAAGAATTTTTTGGCACAGATGTGTTTGAAGGTGAATAAATATATTTTAGACCATATGAAAATCAATATGTATGTATATGTATATATGAAAGAATGGGTTGCTTAATAGAGAGCTGTGTGTCTACTGGAAAGAAGCATATTTGCATATCCTCAATAGCCTTATGATAATTAATAATTTTGCTCTTATGACATAAAGAAAATAGTTGCTGAACCAGGCTACAATTTACTTTGCAGAGTCAAACTGCTCTCAGGCAAACACACACACATGCACATAAACCTTCAAAGTGGTTTCATTTAAGCTCAGGCTCTTTAAAAGTGGATCTTTTGACTTAATAGAGTAATAAAAGATCAATGGGACTTCACTTAAAAACAAAACAATGTTAGCTTCCTCCAGAGGACACAAACATAAATTCATGTGTGATTAGGTAGCACCAAACATATGCAGAATTAGGATGAGGAACAGAAAAACTGAGACAGGATGAAGGACATTTTATTGTTACTGGAAAAAAAAGAACACAGAAGGAGTTAAAAGGCCAGAGCTCAAACAGTCTGTAAAAACATACATGCGCCAACCACATTTCCAGAACCACTGAACAATTCCACAGAGCTTCAAAAAGGTTTCCTGGTTTATTTTAATCAGTCTGACCGAGACTTTTACTAGAATCACAAATCACAGGTTACCCATTCCCTTCCTAGAAATTTGCATGGGCAAAATTTTCCATATCTTTAAAGCTCTTTACCACAGAAAAAAGCCCTGATGAAACATTAATTACTTTGACAAAAACAAGACGTTAACCCCCAAACAGACTGATTTTTCATCACTTTTGCCTTCACATTTTTCCCTTTATTTTTTATTTGTGCCTCCACTCTCAAAAGGATTTGCTTTCAATTTTCACTCATATTGGGTTTCAAATAAGTGACATATGCATTCCATGCCATATGTAGCCTGATGCATTCCATGCATTAGCATATGAACGCCTGACCAAATCACTACACGCTACCTGGATCGGATCAAACCGGATTGGATGGACTAGGATAACCAGTTAACCTGTTGGCTAATCACACTGTTTTCTTCTAACTGGATGATTGGCTGGAGGTGTGACAAAGTACATTCCCTTTGCTCTGTTGCCAGGAGGATGTAAACCTTCCACTGTTACCTTAGAGACAGCAAGGTCCCCATCTGATTGATTTGGTGCTGGTGTGGGCGGCATATTTGAAGGTGTGGTTTGGCTGGAGGCTGTAAATGTAAAAAAAAAAAATCCTGTTTCTAATTAGGTTTTGAATGATCTACAGTTGAGCTAATATGTATAAATAGTTTAAATAAAATGCCTAATACCACTTCAAATTTTTATTTAGGCCTGGGAAAACAATTTTTCCAAACTGATTAAAGGCTGTTTAGGTTAAGCATGTTGTTAGAATTCCAATTCTAACATTTTCACTGCTCAACAATCTATCAGCAAAACATTTATTAATAATGAAGTGGAATAAATATTAATGTGTTAAACTGCTATGATAATTTCATGCTATGTCAACAAGTTAACTTATTGAAGTGAACTGGTTGACAGATTAGTGTCAGTTCTAATGAGTTTCACACTCATTAGACGTGTGAAACTGGGAGTCATCTGACTTGAGAAAAGTACTATACAAGTACACACCATTTGCCATATACATTTAAGTATTTATTTATTTTTAACTTGCAGATAAGACTGCACAAAGCTTTTTACTAAAACATGAACTGAAATTCTGACACTTTAAATTGATACAAGGTTTGATGTTTTTTAGATTATAGTAGTATAAATTCACATTCAGCAGATGAATGAGACAAAATTCTAAATTTAAATTAGACACAATTTAAAAATGTCAAAGAGATATATGAAAAGTTTATGGTTTCAGTATATTTGCAGGGGCACTCTGACAGAGCAATATGTGGTATAAGGGCATCTTTCTCATCTTTGTAAGAAATAAAACACCAAACCTTCAGACCTCCCTCCACTTCTAAAAGCCTTAAAATTAAAGCAGATGCTTTACTTTTGATGTCCTACCAGTTCAGCTATAACCATAAAGCAGAGGTTTTTAAAATGCAGCTTGTGCATGTTAGTTGCTGGGGTGGCGGGTGTCTCAAGGAAAAAACTCTGCTCATCTGCTTCTTCAGTGGCTATGACTGAAGTTGGCTCAGAGAAGAAAGGATTTAGTTACAATCACTCAACCAACACCACATGGCATGACAACCACCCATAAAAACACCAGCCCATATTAAAGCAACAGAAGTCTGTTTTACTGTCCTATAAATGTGATTTATTCCGTACCATATGAAACAAATATGTGCACAGTTGCAATTAGAAAACTGTGGTTATTAACTTATTACTGTATTGCAGTGTTCATTTTGGTGCCTCTTTTGGAGGAATAAGACCAACCCCCCTCGGATTTCTGGTGGATTTGGAGTGCTTTTTTTGCTTTGCAACTATGAGCTCAATAGTCAAACTGATCCCAGCACATTTTGGTGAAAGTTCAAGCAACTTTTTTACAGCTGCGGAAATCAAAATGTCATACCTAATATGAAAATGTTTGAGGCAAAAACAGCTGGCGTCAGTTGTCAGTTAAACTAACTAACTAGTGCTAATATTCTCATATTTGGTCAAAGTTACAAGCAGTCACTTCAAATTGGCTAATTGACACAAGTGACCCCAAAGCTGCAGAAAGTTTTAGACATCAAAGTGTTAATCTGTTCTCTTGTAAATTAGTCCTTTTTGGTAGAACAGGAAGTTAGCATCTAGAGATCATAAATCTGGTGATTAAAAGTTAGCACACAGACACAAACAGCTGTGGTCATTAGAACAGCACTGATTAGCCACCAACAGGGGGTCTGCCAGATTGAGTATTTATCTCTAGCCAACAGACGCAATTAAAATTCCCTTCTCAAAGTCGGCCCAGACTGGAACCCCAAAATAGACCTAACACCCCCAGCCACTCCTCCCCTTTTCTGTCTATCTTCCCTTTTCAACACAGCTTCTAAATCTCTGTGTCTCTGAACACAAGGTCTCCACTTTATCTCAATTTGCACCCTAAGTTTTCAGGGCTCATTGCAACCCTTCATTTTTTTTCATTTTCATTCTAAGGCCTCCCAAATTTTTTGTGTGATACCTAATACAGAAGCTCTGTACAGTACACGAACAAAGCCCCAGTTCCTTTGTAATTCAACCCTCATCAGTATGCTTATTATTTCCAAAGTTTTTTTGAGTATAAGAAATATATGCTTTAGGTAATGGTTTTGTTGGTCATGTAGTAGAACAGTAGCAAGTTATATCACAGAAAGTATTTACCTATTCACTTCCATATTTATGCTATAAAATCCTAGCCCCTCCTTGTTCTCACTATTTGCCCCAGACCTTAGCTTCTCTGAACAGGAAGAAACACTTCAAGAGTAAATAATGTGTTTGTCCAAGTTGAGCCAAATCATGGGGTGAAGAATGGTCAGACAGACAAGAAAAAGAAAGAAACAAAAGTCTACTGGCAGCTATGTGAGGCACCACAGTTTAAGCCAAAAAACTGCCAGTAAGCCCAGTAAAATTAGAAAGACACATTTACTATCACGGATATCCTTACAGTTTGTTTTACATTCTGTACCATTCAGAAAAAAGATGTTAACATGTGTGGGATTTATTAGAAATAACAAGGATTCATATCACAGGGTGATGATAACTGTCTGGCAATAAACCAAAGCAACAGATAAATGTTGAACTGCCGATGTGGCTACAGGAAAATTAACTCACCAAGATTAATTCAGAAATCTGCAGCTTTTTTTCTTTAAGTTCAGCAGGATTGATTTTTATCATACATTTTGTGGCCTCATAAAGCTGTTTTCTGAAGTAAAAAACTTTTGCTGCAAGTTGAAGGCATAGTTCAGATGATTTGAAGTGGGGCATTGTAAAAAAAAATGAACAACTAAACCTGTTGTTGAAAATGCTTTGTAGGTAACCGTGATTAGACTGACAAGCTAAAGGCTTGTTCTAACATAGTGGATTGTTGTTTTAAAAAAAACTGCAGTCTTAAAGATCCAATATTATGCACTTTTCACACACCCTGAATCATTCCTTTACTAGCTACGTTTACATGCGCCAAATTTCCTCAGTCTGATTAAAATCTTGGTCGATCGGAAATCCCAAATCCCTGCTCACATGGACAGTGAAGGTTTAAACTTCCTCTTTCTCTCTCTTCACTCTGCTCCTGCTCTGCATCCATGTCTTCTTCTTTTGAGCTGATCAGGGATCCAGAGTTTCAATTTGAGGATTATTTCAGCCTTAGAAATGTCAGTTAGCTGCTCTTTCTTGTAAACAAGTCTCTTGTTGCCATGGTTACACATCATAACAAATGGCAAAAAAGTGACAAATCAAGCAAAAAACTCAATCAGCACAGCATCCAAATCAGAAGAAAAGTATTTAGAAAATATTTCCAGAAGAAAAAACTAACAAGAAATACTCAAAAAGAACAAAAAAATACTAGCAAGTGCTATGTGCTATGCAAGTGCAAGTGCTATGATCTGATCATGCCATGAGTACACATGCACCAAGCACTCAATCAAATTAAATGAGTTGAGCATGTGCACAGCAAGTTGTCTTTCCTGGGAAAGAAAATGAGTAAACAAACTCCTTTCTGTGCGTCTTTCCCGCCCCATCGTGTGCTCGAGCTGACTCACGTTTTCCCTAATATGGACCTTCTGCGGGTGATTATCGTTATGCTTGGGTTTTTACTGGTCGCATTAACCAAGCTACAGACAGAATACATATTGCTACTGCTCCTCCGCCACAGGAGAGGAGAGCAGGATGACAGGATGACTGCACCAGCAGACCGCTTCTGTTTACCTCCCGTCATGTTTTCTACTTGGGTCTGCGAAAGCGGAAAGACGTCTCGCGGAAGTTGTAAGCATGCGCAGTGGGCTTTTTTCACCCCTTCATTCCGAATGGGTGTGTACATGCACGTCTATCCGAATGAGGATCGGACAAAACCACCCCTCTCGATCGGAAGGAAATTTCATTCTGATTTGGCTGCATCGGATCAAAACATTCTGACTGACATGTTTACATGACGTATTTTTGTTCCGATTGGGCGTTTATTCCGATTAAATGTGCCCATGTAAACATAGCTACTGACATGTAAAAGCCATGCATTGTTCAAATTGGCCCTTTTGCTGGAAGAAATGTGGTTCTTCAAGCTTACCAGTTTGACCCAGAAAGAGATGTAACGGTGTTAGAAGCAGCTCAGCTCCAGTGACTGTGTTAGCTCTTCATTAGCAGCAGCTCGGCTCTGGTAACTGTGTTAGCTCTTCATTAGCAGCAGCTCGGCTCTGGTAACCGTGTTAGCTCTTTATTAGCAGCAGCTCAGCTCTGGTAACGGTGTTAGCTCTTCATCATCAGCTGCTCGGCTTTGGTTGTTTTTTGCCAACTGTAGCAGAGACACTACTATCGTAAATAAATTCAGCCCATGCTGATCTTCTGTCCTCTTTGACATGCAGAGACTCAATTAAATGTCAGCCAACAACAGAGCAATTTGAAAGGTGAGTGTCCTAATCTGAACCAGTGGTTTTGAATCTGTAACAAAATTGCGGGTATCCGAGGAAGTTACCTGGTGGGTGGAGAAAGTGGGGGAGGGAGGAGTAAACCCCCTCTGAGAACAACCCCCTCCCGGCTTGTGACGTAGGAAGCTGGAACAATTTTGAACAGCTTACTTATTAGACTGGAGGCAGGACGAATTCAGAAACCCCTATCTCCCTCTAAACCGCAACCACATCAGTCTGTGATCCAGACCCCCGAGCATTTTAGTCCGAGTGCTGCCAGATAAGGTTACATACTTTCCTTATTTATCCAAATTTGTCGATACGTCAGGTGACTGCCAGCTCCAATCAGCAGGTTCCCAAAGTAATCCAGTAATCCAAATAAATATGTCCTCCAGAGCGTGGGTCGAGTCCAAGCAATTGTATTAAAATTGTAGTAAATTGTAGTAAAAAAGTTTTCCAATGTGTAAGTGACCACGATACCAGGTCCATAATTTCATATTCGAGGAATTTGCAGCGAGGAGACTCAGAGACACACAAAAGCAGGGAAAAATGAGAGGGGAAGCGGGAGCAGAGCAGAAAGCGTGTGCCTCACCGAGAGATCAGCAGGAAAAAAAAAATCCATATGCTTATGTGCACAGCGCCGATGGATATATGCACAAAACATTTGGAGGTACCATACATACAGTACATCTCAATGAATATCGCTATTTCTCGCTAGTTGCTTGACCGTGCACCTCCTGACGTTGAGATTCTTCTGGCGATTCTAGTGAAGCTGAGGTGGATTTATCCAACCAGTATCTGCTGTTAGGATCTTCTGAAGGCAGCAGGGAGCAAAATAAAGAATGATTCATCGCATAAAACACACGGTAAGTGTTCATAAACAAACGAATGGCCGTTGTGGGGGGAACAAAGTGACTAATGCCGGGCAGACACTGTGCAATTTTAGAAATCTGACTGTCGAGGAAATGCTCCCACTAAACGACAGGGTTTGTCACTCGTACTCTATTTGACTCTACGACATGTGTATTCATACTGTACGACTGCTGTCAGCCACGATTATTGACAACCACAACTACTTGTTGGTGTCAGTTGGCGTGTGACAGCACGACATGCTCGAGTGTGAACAACGAAAAACAAAGGTTCCTAGTTCCTATGACAACCACAGCGTGCCTGACAACAAGATGGCGAGCAGGCAGAAAGTTGTTGCAGTTGTATGCGCTGTCTTGTGCGCTGAAACTAAAAAAAGAAAGAACAGGATTTGGGTACGTGAATGGCTGAGGAGACGTGGTCGTTATGGGATGTCCATCCGTCATCAGGAGCTTGAGGTAACGTTAATGTTAAACTATATATTGTTTTACAGTAGCTATGATAGTTTCACGTTAGCATTAGCCAGCCAATGTTGCTCCACGGGTGTCACACTGTACGAGCTACGGTGAAAATTTCTGACATGCCAGAAGTTTGATTGGGAGGTCGCAGCATTATCGTTAGAACGTAGCAGCAATTAATCCTTCCTCGTGAGTGTTCTCACACTGTACGGCTTACGACCTCCCGACCGGACATCCCGATGCTACGATGTTTCCCCGATGACGCAGCGTGGTCTGCAACGGCAAGATCGTGGTGAAATCCCCTCGAAATCGCACAGTGTCCACCTGGCATAAGTCATACATTCACGTGTGCACATGCACGCACAGATGTACACACACACAAAAAGTATCTGAATCATAAATCTGCAGCTTTTTTTCTTATGTTTTATTCAAGTGATGAAATTGTCTATATATGACTCTTTTTAGACATAAAATAAACTATAAAAAGTACTTTTTTACTGTTGTTTTTTCACTTTCATAGTAGTAAAACATAGTTCAGATGTTGCATGAATCATTGAAACATGAAATATTTACATCAAAGTCCCTGATCTGCTTGAAAAACCTCTTTACACAAAATGCTCTTTATCTCAGCTTTTAGTCCTAAAACGTGTGGATTTTCATAAAAGTTGCTCTTTTGTACTGCAGATTACTAAATAACAGAAAGAGGTAGAAACATTTTTTTTTTTTTGCTTTTGAAAGAAGAAAGACAAAATTTTGTGCTGATGGTTTCAGAATTCACATAGTCATAGGAGAAAATATTCTGTGGGCCTTCAAAAATCAGTAAAAATGCTAAATATTGCTGGCACTGAGGGGGATATAAAACCTGAAAGCGGCTGGCACTGAATGAGTTAATATCTGATGTAGAAAACCGTTCTGTTACTAACTGTAACTTAATCTGTGCCGTTACCCTGGCATCTATCAAATCAAATCAAATCAAATCAAAAATACTTTATTAATCCCCAAAGGGAAATTCAAGTGTTGTTGTAGCTCAGTTATTCTTCAGGGAGCCATAGAGAGTTCTAGCTGTGGACAGGAAGGATCTCCTGTAGAGGGTTCTAGGTGTGGACAGGAAGGATCTCCTGTAGAGGGTTCTAGCTGTGGACAGGAAGGATCTCCTGTAGGGGGTTCTAGCTGTGGACAGGAAGGATCTCCTGTAGAGGGTTCTAGCTGTGGACAGGAAGGATCTCCTGTAGAGGGTTCTAGGTGTGGACAGGAAGGATCTCCTGTAGAGGGTTCTAGCTGTGGACAGGAAGGATCTCCTGTAGGGGGTTCTAGCTGTAGACATGAAGGATGTCCTTTAGAGGGTTCTAGCTATGGACAGGAAGGATCTCCTGTAACGGTCTGTGCTGCAGTGGATTATGAAGAATCTTCTGACTGAAGACACTCTGTTGTTGAGTTACTGTGTTCTGAAGAGGATGATGAGGGTTTTCCATCATGTTCTTCATCCTCCTTTGGACAATCAACTCAAGAGACTCCAGTTCAGTCTCCAGGACAGAACCAGCCCTCCTTATCAATCTGTTCAGCCTCCTCGTGTCACATACTCTGATGCTCCGCCCCCAACAGGTAACTGCAGATGTGATCAGCTGACAAACTCCTCTTCTTTTTTCGCTCCTCTTCAAATCTCTGTCTGTCCATATTGTTTGAAAGCCAGACAGAGACACACTGGAGTCCAGGATATGTCCCTTTAGCCATGTCTCAGTGAAACACATGAAGCTGCATTTCAACAGAGTTTCAAGTTCATCCATTTTGTTAGCAAAGAGATCTCACATTTGTCAACATGACTGATGGAAGTGAAGGTTTAAACTTCCTCTTTCTCTCTCTTCACTGTGCTCCTGCTCTACATCCATGTCTTCTTTTTTTGAGCTCATCAGGGATCCAGAGTTTCAATTTGAGGATTATTTCAGCCTTAGAAATGTCAGTTAGCTGCTCTTACTTGTAAACAAGTCTCTTGTTGCCATGGTTACACATCATAACAAGTGGCAAAAAAGTGACAAATCCAGCAAAAAACTCGATCAGCACAGCACCCAAATCAGAAGAAAAGTATTTAGAAAATATTTCCAGAAGAAAAAACCATCAAGAAATACTCAAAAAGAATAAAAAAATGGTAGCAAATGCTAGCTAAGTCACAGAGCTACTCCAACAAGCTGCCACCAGTTATAGCGCTATTCCGGAATGCTATGCACACCAATCTGGCGCATCTGTTACTTATAGTGTCATAGTGGATCCGCTCTACGAGTATTCTTCTAATAAATTGTAATTGCGTTGTTACATCATTTCTGATTATCCGTTATCAACACCAAACACTGCTACTTGTGTTTACAGTCCAAATGACCACCAACGGATAAATGCACACAATGCTTATATGCACAAAACTGCTGGGCACCGAGGTCGTGCATACAACCGCTCGGCAGCGCGCAACGTTTTGCTCTCGCAATCAGCAGCGCGTCCCTTCCTAACGGGTGCGCTTCACACGCATAAATCAGTCACGCAGCGTCACATCCAGCTGGTCCTGGAAGATCACGAAATCTCATGAGAATAACGAAAACACATGTGATTTTGTCAGTACACACAACAACAAGCAGGGAGAAAGATGACAACATGTATCCAGAAGATATGTGGCTTATTTTCACACCTCCTATGGACTTTAAACCTGTCCCAGGTACTGAACTTTGTCTTGCAAACGGAAATCTGTATGTGTCCTTTTATCTTGAAACTTCCGGGTACGAACGCCTGATTTCCTGTCTGGTCCAAATTAAATTGCTGAACTTGACACGTAAAAAACAGAACTGCCGCGTAATGCTCGTGACACTACACTTCTGGGACACAGAGGGAACAGTTTCATTTACTTTAATCAGCCACATATTATGCATCAAAAACTTGCACATATGTTGCGCGTTCAGTGGAAAGCAGGGGTGACCGTCGTCCACTGTATAGCTTTTTATGAAATTGTTCCATATTCAACCTTTCAATAAATAAATAAGTACAGTGATCCCTCACTACTTTGCGGTATAACTTTCATGGATTCACCACTTTGCGGATTTTTAAAAAATATTCATCCAAAAATAAAAAAATCTAAAATACAGCACTTTCAGCAGTTCGTTTACCTTCCCACACTTCCGCCGTGGTCGGTTGATGACCCAACGTCTCTATCTGAAGACGAGGCGTCTCCCGAAGAGCTGTAAAGCTCTCATTATTACCTGTGCACTCGCATCGTCACCGTCATCGCACTGCACAAGTCCTTTATTACCATTGTCAGTCGACCAACACAACGCTCTAGTCATAACTGCACGCAGAGGCTATGATCTACAGTATGTATGGCCATGCCATTCTTCACAGTTATTACTCCTGGGATTTGAGTTCTGTAGTTTTGGGTTTTAAGTTTAAGGAAACATGTTTTGTGTTTCTACCCTCATTATCTCTCTCTTCAATCTTCATCATCTGCCCCACCTGCCACACCCCAATCACACTCATGCCACTCACCTGTCTGTTCACTTACTTATTCTGCACATACTGTTTCACAGTGTTTGGAATAACGCTGTTTTAAGTAACGGCTTTACATAACATGGTTTGATTTCCAGTAACGGAATAATCTAAATTACAATTTCCAACATTACAACACCATTATAGTTGGTGGATGTAAAATGCAGTGCATTATTGATAAAATAGACTGCTTAATGTGGCTGGCAACACTCTCTCTCTCTCTCACTCACACACACACACACAAAAACATAGTTGTGGGTTAGGGAGATATGGCTTCCAGACTATTTGTATCATGTTGGGAGTTTGATTTATTTAATATACTTTAGTTTCTACAAGCACACTTTATCTTTTTTAACTGTTTTGTTTTGAAGAATATACTTAAAGTACCAATTGTCTACCAGACCAGTTGTCCAAGATTGTGAATTTCTTTAATAAAGACTACACATTTTATATTGTTTACCTGTTCTTTTTATTTTTTAAATATTTTACTTGAAGTGCAGGACAAATCTTTGTCTGTCTGTTTATTTGCAATAAATATAGAAAGTTATTTACAATTACTTTTCTGTTTTATTCATTTCCACTGACTTGGAAAACCTTCTAAAAAAATCTTAATTATTTTAGTTACTTTTTTGTAGAGTACTTCAGTTACTAACTCAATTACTATTTGGAATAAGTAGTGAGTAACTATAATTAATTTTTTAACGTAATGTTCCTAACACTACTGTTTCACTTTGCCTGTTTGTTTGTTATTGTATTTTGGATCTGGGAACTGCTTTCTGGATTTACATCATTTTCAGGTTATTGACTCTGTTGTTGCTGATGATCCGTATTTGATTCTGGACCGTTTTTGTGGACTAACCTTTTGCTCAGCTCCCAGAGGAGTGTTTGTCATAACCCTGTCTGCTACTCTGCATGCGTAACTTTACATCTCTTTTTAAAATAAAAATTTTAAAAGTTAAATGGCTATCACCAGCCAAAAACAAATCATTACAAATACATCTGAAAACGTCCATCCATTTTCTGAACCTGCTTCTTCCTGTTCAGGGTCGCAGGGAGCTGGTGCCTATCTCCAGCAGTCTTTGGGGCGAGAGGTGGGGGACACCCTGGACAGGTCCATTAGAAATCTGCTTTGGTCAGTTCAATCAGAACTTATCTCTCTCACTGTAAATTGAGGCCAGTCAAAGAGCTACCAACAAAAATTATGTTATTATTGTATTTTGAAGTGGGATTCTATGTAAGGGTTAGTGTTAGGATTAGTTTGATAAAATGTGTCATGTCCCACTAGGGGAAAATAAATCTGATTATTTGTAAAATAATAAAAAAAAGAATTGTGTTTGGGATCAGTATGGACCAAAGATTATATGTTGTGCAAAAGGAGAATTATGTTGGCAGCTAGATGCTAAAGCAAAATGAAATAATGAAGTAGCAGGGTTTCCCTTGTATTTTGGCTGCCACAGTAGATAGACAGATGGTTGCACAGCAGTCTCTTCATGACGAAGCAGATCAGACTCACCACTCGGGCATTTTAAGTCTTCAACCTTCCGAGGGCTGATGAGTGACCAAACTGAAGGGAAATCAGATGTGACTAAGATTGTAGTCACCACATTAACCCCACAACTAGATATTGTAGATCTTCTTAAAAATGCTCCAACTCTAAGCACAAATAATGCATTGATTTAGAGACTGATGCTTGTGTTAGAAAAGCACAGCAGGGTTTTCTACAGTCATAGCTAATATTCAAACAAATGCACACAAATGTCAGGGTTTCATTCAGTGTGTAAAAACCCCCTTAAGGTTGGCGACACCTGGGAGACACGAGCAGAGAAACAATCCCTGTTATCTCTGCTGAATCCAACAGAATCTTAAGGGAAACGGCTGCTTCCTGTCGCGCTCCCTTTTCCCTCTGCTGGAATCTCTCCCTAGCAACCGCACTTTGGTGTGGTGATTGGACCAGTGTACCAGTGGTTGCTATAGCAACAGAAAGCTCCCCTTCCCTGTAACCCCCATAACTGCGCCCCCATTTTCATCTGTGTTGTGTTTCTCTTTTCGTTTCTTTTCACAACATTGTTTTCTTTCTTTTCTTCTTTCTTTCTTTTTTTATGATTTTTTTTTCTTGCCAGGCTCATCCTTTGCCTTTTAAAAGCAACGGTGCTACAGTCCGACATAAATAACACAGAAATTGAAAGATGGTAGGTAATGCATCCAGAGGGAGAATGACTAGAAAAAAGTCAGCAGAGAAGGAGCTAAATAATTTTCTGTTTTACAAAAGCCCTTTTGAGAATAGCATGAAGAAATAGAACATTAGAAGAGCAGTCAACAATTTATCTAACCTGTACGTAAACGTGAAATTCCCCACAGCTTTACTTTATACTGGAATTGTATTTTGCCTCCAAAAATAAATGACTGAAGGGAAAAGCTTGATACTGTTTGTATATTGGCTATATCCAAGCTGAGAAGGCTTAGTTGGAGTATGAACATCTATTTTATCATTTGTGAGTGATTTATGTGCTTAAAAAAGCTTTGTGCTCAAGGCAGAAACAGACCCTGCTGTGTTTGCTGGAAAGTAAAAGTGCAAATTATGTCTTAAAGGCTGGATACAAATGTGGTTACTATGTCATTGGAGCACTATGCACAAGTCAGTCAAGGCACTTATGATACAGCACCACATTGTGTTCAATCTCCAGCCTGCTGCTACACTTAAGAGGTCTATGGAATTTACATTATCCACATATACACCCCCACCACCACCACCACCACCACGACAGCCTTTCCATTGTCTCAGTTTAATACAGCAGTCTATTTGCTGGCTTCTGTCTTCAGTATTTTCTCTTTATCTTAAGCTGATTGCGTGTCTGCCTCTTCATGCTATAATCAGCCATAGTGTAATGGGTTCAAATGACAGGTTAAACGCACACGATTAGTGATGTGCTCCTGCAGTGGCTAATGTATGAGGGAGGACTCGTGATCATGTGGATGGCAGACAGTAAAGTGGATTCATAAAAAGAAGATAAAATGATGGATAACATGGCTGTATATGTCTATGTGTTAAGAATATAGGTACAGGTCTGAATAAGAATAAGCAGGTCTGAGTCAGAGTCATTAAACTAGATTCATAACTGAATGAACAAGGATAAAAATGGCCGAATGAAGATCAAAATCAAATGTTAATACAAATTTAACTGCCATTATTCAAAACATGTGAAATTTATAAAGCAATTGGCTGCTGGCAGCAAATTGCCACTGTGGTGCACTGATGTCTGAAGATGAGAAACCGATTTCATGCTTGGATGACAGTCATCAGGAAAGATGTAGAAAGAGAAATAAAATGTTGCACAAAGCAGCAGAGAACCAGAGCAAAATAAAACCCCTCTGTGTGCACTCCTCTGAAATTATTTACTAAATATAGTCTTTAAAAAAGTGTAAGAACTTATTTGAAACTGGTACTGCCAGTCCAGCTTCTAAGAACAAACAAAGTTCTTGAAGTTGAAAGGAACAAGCAACACGTTTGTATTCAAGAAGGCTTTTCACACTGAACAATAATGACTTGAGATAACTGCTAAGTGTGCAGAAACCCTCACAAGAGGGCACATTAGGGGTTATACAATAGCATCAGCCTCATGGGACAAAAACTCTCCTGAAAATGAAAAAAGAGAATTGTGAGATAGATTCAATAATTTGATTTATTTTTATTGGAACTTTTCCGTGCTGCCATAAATGTGAAGGGAAAAAGAAAAGGAAAGAAACCAGTGTGAGACTCAAATTATACTCAGGTGGTGATGTAATGTTCGGGCGACACAAAAAAACACCCCCATCCCCCCTTCTTCCCTTTTCTACTTGATTTCGGTGCCCCACCCCCCCACCCACCCCTTTCCTATGGGCACAGAATCGAGCTGTCCGATTGGTTATATGCCCCTTAGAGATACTGAGTATATCAACCAACCAGGGCCCTGGTGCCCCATCACATCGTTACCACAGCAACTCCTCACAACCACAGTGAGCATGCACACGTGTATACATGTGCACACCTATACACACCAGTATATATGTGTGTTTTTGCTAGAAGCTTGATTTTTCATGTGCGTGACAGTTACATGTGGGGAACAAGCATTTTGTGAGTTTGTGAACAACAGAATATGAGTGCTGGACAATGGCAGCAGACTGTTTTTTTTCTCAAGCCTTAAAAGGCAAAAAAGTCAAGGATTATTGTGTCAGATAACTTTCTTCAGTATGAGGTTACAATTTGCAGCAGAGTGAGTATTTAAACAGGTTGGAGAGAAAGTAAAATGATATTGGACACAACAGTGTTGCAAAGAGATGCATACTATTATATTTTTTCTCAAATTCTCACATCTAACGTCTGCGCCCTCTCGCTTCAAGATTTACCTGTGACTGACGTCACAGATCCAGACCCGACCAGATGATGCACCGATCTCTCTGACTTGATGACTTTGAATAACACTGTTGTAAAATTTAGGTGGAGTCTCAAACCATCTAAATTGTATTTAATTGTTTGAAAATTATGGTTTTCTGGTATTGATGTTGTTGTTTCATAAATCACAGCAATAATAATTTGATGACACCTTTGTTTATATAATGTTGATTTCCAAGAACATTTGCTTCAGAGGTATGAAGCCCGTCATGTTTAATACTCATTTTGCTTTACAAAGTATTTAAATGATTATGAGTACATTTGCCGCAGGCTGCACAGCTGCAAGACAAATAACATTCCTCACTCATTTTTTGTTTCTAATTTGCATATAAGCAGATACAACTTAATTGTCACATGACTTCTTTTTAAATTCAAATGTAAAAATGTCCTTTTTACTAAACAAAGTCTTGCTTTTAAAAAATATTGAGTGAAATTCAAGTCAGGTAATTCACCTCTCCAATACTACATGTTGTGTTCTATAAAACCAGAGACAAAAAATCAGTCTTCAAAATCCTGCTATTATGCACAAATATAAGTTTGCAAACTAACTTTGTAGAATTATTATTTCATAAAAGAGTCAAGTTTTCCTGTGGTAATGCATCTACTATAAGTCATCTGTTTCAACATGTACGGTCGCACTGCAAAGCTACATCAGTGTCATTAGGCTACTGTGCACATCCAAAGGTAAATCCTCTCTGACTTGCCAGGATAATGACAAGCTACTACAGCAGGAGCCCTGTGAGGCACCTTTGATCCATCTCTTTCCCCACTGTGGGCTAATATCACTCAGCATGTGCACAAACAGAGTGCTTACAGTATATCTTCGGCCTACAAATGGAATTCCTATCCACAACTCCACTGGTATAATGACCTTCCAGGCAAGGATAAGACACCTGTCTGTAAAATTATTACATGCTTTTGTTTTGTTTTGTTCTGCTTAAAGACCAGTGGGTTGTTGTGGTATTCATTTCTTACCAGTGCAGGTGAAGCACTTGACATGAAAGTGAGTTTCTTGGACTCGAACCACCTCCCCTTTGCATACTTCACGACATCGCTGGCACCGGATTGGTTCAGAGCTCCTCTCAGTGTGTGTTGAACTCTTCTGATGAGCTGCAGAACAGAAAAAGACACATTTTATGCTCTTAATCACATAATATACACTAAATAATATTGCAAACTTTGCTGTTCACAATCCTCAAATGTTTCAGTCAAACATTGTTGATGGAAAGTTCGTAATGATAGCATTAGTTGTAAGTTAATGTAAGTTTCTTTATGGGGTAATATTTTGTATCTGTGTAAATTACACAATGACATTGATCAAATTTAGACAAATTATGGTCTACTTGATAAAGCCTCTGTTTGTTCATCCCCTCAGGGTAAGAGCCTGGGTGTCATACTTGACAGCACATTATCATTTCAATCTTATATCAATACCATCACTTGATCTGCATACTATTCATCCTCTCCATCCATCTCTCACTTCAGACTGCTGCTGCTCTTGTTCACACCCTGGTCACATCCTGTAGTGCATATTGTAATTCACTTCTTTTTGTTTTTTTAGAGAAACTGATCCATAAACTTTTGTTAGTCCAGAAATCAACTGCCCATATCATCTCCAAAATCTCCATCCTCTAACCAAATGACTCCTGTCTTACATCAGATTCACTGGCTACCAGTTAAACAACACATTAAATCCTGCTTCCTGCATTTAAGGCCATCCATAACCTTGTCCCCCCATACCTCAGTAATCTGTTGCACATTTATACTTTGACCTGTTCCTTCAGATCTTCCTCATACAGACACCCCTCTGTTCTCCCTGCTGCCTGTCAAGCATGTATTCTAGAGCATTCATCTGCTTTTCCCCTCGCCTCTGGAACTCACTTCCTCCTGATTACCATAAAACTGAATCTCTTACACTCTTCAAATAACAACTGCTGACTAAGGATAAACGTAAATATAGTAAGATTGTTATTCATATCGGCAGTAATGACACATGATTACGCCAATCGGAAGTCACTAAAGTTAATGTTACTTTGAGGTAAAACTTTGCAAAAACGATGTCATAATTTTCTCTGGTCGCCTCCCCAATCTGACCAATGCTGCCATGTTTCGTGGCATGTCTTCGTTTCACTGCTGGTTGTCTAGGCAGTGTCCTGACAGCAATGTGAGCTTCATTGATGAATGGCAGGTATTTTGGGGAGAACCAGGTCTGATCTAGAGAGACAGCATCCATCCCACTTTAGATGGAGCAGCTTTCCTTTCTAGTAAAATGGCCAAATTTATTTATTCCTTCAAGCCCCTGACATGACTATCCAGGGTCCAGTCCAGGAAGCAGAGTTATAGTTTTACACTTTACCCTCTTAAATTACAATAGACACGGTGTTTGCTAAACCATGGTCCAAATTAATAAATAACAAATCAGTTTCAGAACAGTAAATCATAAAAGTCTGATTAAAATAAACATTGTTACTATTACAGAACCAAAAAATAAAACAATTAGATGTGGCTTATTGAATATTAGACTGCTTTCATCTAAATCTCTGTTAGTTAATGATTTGATGACTGACCATCATGGACTTATTTTGTCTTACAGAAAGCTGGCTGCATGTTACTATTAATGAATCAACTCTTTCTAACTACCTTAATGTACATATTCCTCAAGCAACAGGTCAAGGAGGAGTAGTAGTTTTTTTTTTTCTAATCAGGTCTATTGATCAGCTCTACAACAGTCACTGTAAACCCAAAAGTTAATTGTACTCAAATGGATTTAGCTAAAATCACTTATTGTGATTAATTTTCTTTTTAAAACTCAAATCATATAACTGTGGCAGACAGAACTCATTGGTAGAAGCTTATTGCACTTAACGAATATTGTTTTGTATGTGATGTACTAGAATGAATAAGTTTTACTTTGTCCTTTCTATTTTAAGTTTATTCTAAAATATATTTTGAGTGCAAATTTTATAAGAGAATAAGTTTTAAAAATCAAAACTCAAATAATAAAAGTAGATAAGATTAATACTAATTGTGTTGAGTTGAAATAGCTTTCTGAATTTTTAAGTTTTTGTAGCCCCTCCCATATTTTTTGTGGCAGTGGAACAGAGGACATGTCGGGACTTGTTTTTCAAAAAAACGTAATCAAAAACTCGTTTTTAACTGTTTTGCCTGGGATCGGACATGCTTTTTCACTCTACAGTGGACAGAGAGTAGTTTCTTCAAATATCCACACAAACTGGTGAGTTAAATTTTTGCATTTCAATTTTAAGCAAATATTATTTTGTTTTACATTTCACAAAATACGCATGCTAACTAATTATTTCTACTGAAAATAGATTTCAGCATATTTTTCCTCTATTTTTATAAATTTGTTGCACCTGATTCTTATTTTATACGGTACATGTGACCTGTATCACCCAGTCTCTAACTGCCAGTGAATCTCACACACCACACGTGTTACCAGGCTGCTTCTAATACTGCTTTGGCATGAGGAGTACACGACGGTAAAGGCAACTTTCAGACATGAATATTGTTAGTCTTTTTATTTAAGACCGCGGCTCACTGAATATAATTTGAAAACCTCGCAGTGCTGTCTGAGTTTACTGACTGCAGCTCTAAACTTATGCAAGTCCACGTGAAGCTAGCGCTAGCGCTAGCTCCGCTCTGTTATCGCGCACAGCCCCGCTATAAGCGGGGGTGAACCGTGAACCCTGCTCTTTATGAACCCTGAATGGTTCGTTAACCAGCGGGGTCCGCAGGGTTCCCTGTGATAGTAGACATCTTTCGAAACATCCGCACTTGTATCTTGGATCCATACTCTGGTAATTTGAATTCACATGCTGGTAATTTAGATAGGCAGTTATACAACTACATTTTTACTTGTATGAAGTGGTAGAAAATACATCTAAAATCAACAAAAATGTTTGTGTTTTCATCTGTCTTAAATTTTCTTACAAGCTCGCTCTTAATTTTAAGTTGTAGAAAAAAAAAATGAGATGCTTAAAAATATATTTCCATGAGTCTTCTCACTACAAGTACATGTACAGTGGGGCAAAAAAATATTTAGTCAGCAACCAATTGTGTAAGTTCTCCCACTTAAAAAGATCAGAGAGGCCTGTAATTTTCATCATAGGTATACCTCAACTATGAGAGACACAATGAGGAAAAAAAATCCAGAAAATCACATTGTCTGATTTTTAAAGAATTTATTTGCAAATTATGGTGGAAAATAAGTATTTGGTCAATAACAAAAGTTAATCTCAATACTTTGTTATATAGCCTTTGTTGGCAATGACAGAGGTCAAACGTTTTCTGTAAGTCTTCACAAGGTTTTCACACACTGTTGCTGGTATTTTGGCCCATTCCTCCATGCAGATCTCCTCTAGAGCAGTGATGTTTTGGGGCTGACGCTGGGCAACACGGACTTTCAACTCCCTCCAAAGATTTTCTATGGGGTTGAGATCTGGAGACTGGCTAGGCC
Organism: Pachypanchax playfairii; assembly: GCA_006937955.1. Taxonomy (NCBI): domain Eukaryota; kingdom Metazoa; phylum Chordata; class Actinopteri; order Cyprinodontiformes; family Aplocheilidae; genus Pachypanchax; species Pachypanchax playfairii. Next base: position 829,253 of record SSNP01000157.1, on the reverse strand, counting down.
ACTCCAGGACCTTGAAATGCTTCTTACGAAGCCACTCCTTCGTTGCCCGGGCGGTGTGTTTGGGATCATTGTCATGCTGAAAGACCCAGCCACGTCTCATTTTCAATGCCCTTGCTGATGGAAGGAGGTTTTCACTCAAAATCTTACGA